>JAOEHX010068763.1:0-25861 GCA_025448015.1 Bolborhynchus lineola
TTGAATTGTAAATACTACCTGCATTTATTCATGTGATATGTTTGGTTGCCAAAAAAGGGTATTACTGGTGCACTTCTGCAAATAATCAGTAAAACTGAGAAGGTGGTAAGCACTGATAAGGGATGATGTAAGGAACAGTTGCATATGATAAGTTCTTCCACCTGAGCATTTGCTGGATTTTTATTTGGTGGATTAATTTGGTGGATTTTTAGATCTGTTGGTAGGTTGTTGATTAGAGCTTGCCATCAGTTTTATTGACACTGTTGGCATTTGCTCAGGTTATTAAAGAAAACAGGAAGAGAGGAGGTTTCTATATGGAATCATGGAATAGTTAGGGTTGAAAAGGACCATAAGATCATCTAGTTCCTGTTTTGTGGCATTTTTGATTTTGGTAGCTGATGAAGTCTCAGATATGTGAGCAATGAAAGGAGTAGACAAATCTCTTGTCTCCAAACAGATTTATATTGTTTTTATACTAAATGTAAAAAAATTCTACGCTTACTTAGTGGTGATATCAATTACCTGTTAATACCATTTGTGCTCTGAAAGGGTGGGGATTGTCCAGAATCATAGTGATCCTGAAAGCAATTACTAAAGTGGTTTGGGTCAGTTAAATGCACTGTAATTGTCCATGATTATTTTTTAGTATGCCAGGTGGTACAACATAGAAATCTTGCTATCAAAGACTGTCATTTCAAGCTCTGTAAGCATAAACGAGTTGTTTATACTTGATTACGTATTTAAAATAATGAAGATATAAAGATATGCATGGTTATGAGAAAATTAAATATAAAATCTTGCAATCATTGACAAGAAACTAAGAAAGCATTATTTGTGTGTCTGTTAGAAAAGCAGTGTTTATACGTGGTTCAGATAACTTTGAGAGGATTTTCATTGCTCTGTACTAGCTATGCGTAGTAATCCTTCAGTGACAAAGAGAGCTGAAAAATTACTCAGTTCTGGTTTGACTCCATTAATAATATCTGGTTTGTTGTGTTGTGTTTTGTTTTGTTTTTCCAAATCCTTTAGCCTTACACCTGAAATAGTCAGCACACCTTCTTCCCCAGAGGAGGAGGAAAAATCCATTCTTGATGCGCCTGTTCTGATTGACGATTCCATGCCAGCAACTAAAATTCAGATCAGATTAGCAGATGGAAGCCGATTAATACAAAGATTTAACCAAACACACAGGTAAATTGATTCTGCATCAGTGCAGGTAACCATGACTATTTTCATAAGTCTGTGTTTTGTCATTAAATGAGTATCTGCAAAGCATCAAACAGAAGAAAATACTGCTTCACTGAAATGTATATCTCTGGTTGGTTTTCATAACATAAATGAACTGCCGAATTGCTGTCAAAGTAAAATTCAGTACTTTGAAAACACAAGATATTTGATAACTGCAATGTCAGACTTCTATGACTAATTATGTCCTGTGATCTGTAAGGAGATGGTACCAGCCATTAACTGTTCTCAGGGTGACTAGGATCTGAATAGCCTCACTATGTATGTTATCCCAGCCCTGGGCCCTTCCTAGGAGGAGCATGTGGCTGACTCAGATGACACTGTGAAAGCACTTTGCTGCAAGGTATGGAGTATAGTCTCAATTGGAAGGTAGTCCACACTACAGGCAGAGAAACCCTGTGGCCCATAATCAAGAAATCAAGAACTAGCTTTCTATACTCAAGACTGACAAACATGACACGAGTTATATGTGTAGGCTGCAGCCAATAGATAGAAGGGTATATGGACATAATGTGCTCATTTGCAATTCTGGCATGTGGGCTGGACAGAACACTGAGAACCAACTTTTGTTTTGGACGATCATCTCCTAGGAATCGGCAGCATTTGAACCTGGTGGATTTTTAGATCTGTTGGTAGGTTGTTGATTAGAGCTTGCGGTCAGTTTTACTGACACTGTTGGCACATTGCCACAAATGGTGTTGGCCAACCCCATTTATTTGCCTAAAAGGTTGTGTTAGAGCAAGGTTCTGCAAAGCTCTGCTTTGCACTGCATGGTCAAGAGAACTTTGCGCAGAGGGCAGAGATTTGGGCAGTAGTTCCACCTGTGCTTCACAGCAAGCAGGTTCAAGCCAGCCCTGATCTGGAATCTGCACCTGCACCACTGTGTTATAGTACAGCTTGAATCTGCAATGGGGGTGGTCTTATCATGGACCCAATTCCATGTTGAAACGGATACATGGAGAGTTCACCTGTTTCCTTTTTCTCCTTCTGGCTCACAATAAGGGCAGAGCCAGTATGCAGCTTTCCTCACCTGACAACATACACAGGCCACCTAAAATGAGGCAATTTTAGCTGAGATGCCAATAGGGAGGAAGAGGCTGCAATAGTTTTTCATATTTGGCACATATATGTACATATATACATGATACTGTGTGCTGATAGTACAGGCCCAGACCCTTTCTTCATAGCACCTGCCGGAGAAGCAACTTAGATAAGCAGTAGGACTTACTGACATGTTTTCTTCTGTCTGCTTGAAAGGGTAGAAGTGGCAAACTTTTCAGTAACATCTATAACCAAGAGTGTGTTGACGGAAGCTTGGATTTGAATCTTTTTATCCTTGCCATATGCATGATCAAAATGAGCTACTAAAGTGCATTGCTTATGTCATAAGCCTGAAAGACTGATAGAAATTTGAAGTCCCTATTTCTGTGGCTACAGTATATTTCGCTACCTACTAGTTACAACAGATCTTCAAAGATTTATTCTCATCTTACTGATTTAGGAGAAAAACCTTAACTTTTCATTTATCTCTAAAATCTTATTTCTCATTCATGTCTTGTAAAACTAAATTACTCTTGTTATACTGTTGATGTGATTGTTTCATGAGCTGTTGTTCAGAATTTTGGTGCAGAGTAAAAGTGGAATCACAGAATAGTTAGGGCTGGAAAAGACCTTAAGATCACCTAGTTCCAACCCCCTGCCATGGGCAGGGACACCTCCCACTAAACCATGTCACCCAAGGCTCTGTCCAACCTGGCCTTGAACACCGCCAGAGATGGAGCATTCACAACTTCCCTGGGCAACCCATTCCAGTGCCTTACCACCCTTACAGTAAAGAGCTTCCTTATAGCCTATCTAAACTTCCCCTGTTCAAGTTTTAACCCATTACCCTTGTCCTATCACTACAGTCCCTATAAATAGTCCCTTCACAGCATCCTTATAGGCCCCCTAGCATTATTATATGCCCCTCTGTAGGGGAAACCCCTCTACTACTAGAGTGTATTAATATGTTCTCTCCGCTTTCTCATCCCTCACCATGTATTTTAAGGTTCCTCCTCCCATTAATAATTTAGCCTTTTTGGAAGATGCTAATTGAGAGTGGATTTTTTTCACAGCTGATGTTGAAATTACTTGACTTTCTGTGTTAACTATCAGTATGCAATATACTATGTTACAAGTTTTATTTGTAATTTGAGAAAAGGCAACATTCATTTGCGTTTTTCAGTTTTTCATGCAAGAAGCAAAAAATTCTAGGCTACAACCTGTATCAAATGGAAATGTAAAATCAGTAGGACATACTGAGTAGACTGTTAGAAGGTTTTGTGTTCTTTGATCATCTTAATGTTCAGAAATGTCTGCCAAAATGGAATTGTACCCAGTTTTCATGTCCATATCCTTTCCACAGGATTAAGCATATTCGAGATTTCATTATCCAGTCCCGTCCAGCTTTTGCAGCAACTGATTTTGTTCTTGTGACTACCTTTCCAAATAAAGAGCTAACAGATGAAAGCCTGACACTACAAGAAGCAGATATACTGAACACTGTGATTCTTCAGCAATTAAAGTAATTGGACGGTTGTTGTTGCAGTAGGGGGAGCATGCTGTATTGTCATACGGTATTTCCAACAGATAAAGAAAAGGAAAGATCAGTGTTGTCTTATCCCCTCTTCCATGGATCAGATTTTTGTGTTTCATGTCTTCCAGTGATAACATATCTAACTTTATTTTAATTTCTCAGTATTGTTCAGCCTTTTTTCAGTGTTAAAATTAAGCTTCCGTTTGTTAGTATGTTTCAAACCACATCTTGTACTAAATGTGAAATGAGAGATGACTTCGATTCTTCCACTGTTTTGGGGGTGGGGAGAAGCATTTTTCTGAAGGGGACATTATCTTTAATACAGTTGGTAAGATTTGCACTATGGAAATGTGTTATGCTGCATTGACAAACAGCCATTTGAAGACTTAGCCTGTGGGTGATGTTTACTTTCCAAGCTGTATTAATACTAAGGTGTTCTATTTAATAGGTGGAGAGATAATTAATGCTCTAATACAATTTTTTGTATAGTCTGTTTGTATTGTTTTATGGTGCAGTATAATATTTATATTCTAGTTTTTAATGTAATTTTCTCTGTAGCACATGAGTGAATCAGTTCAGGAGATGCAAACCTTAGCTATTGCAAACTATAGTAGATTGCTCGCATTTGTGTTGTTCTACTTGTGGTGAAAATATGTATGACTTTTTTTTCTTCTTGAGGTTAGAAAGTGGGATACACTACTGTCATCTGGTCTATCCCATTTCACCACTGGAGAAATTCTGTGATTTAGATTTCATGAGAGTAGGCCTATGGTCACTTTGAACCTGAATATGCAGTTGAACCCTGTGCAGCTACATAAACAGTTACTTAAATTATCCCAAATGAAAAAACCACCCAGGTGCACAAACACAGAACTCGTTTGTACTGTCATTTACATACACTAAAGTAGATGTGTTAACTGGTCATGTATTTTTGACCTGTATTTCCCATCTTTATATTTGGACCCTTGGCCAGAGGCATTTTGTAATATTCAGTGGGAGTTTGGTTGTATGTCTTTCACTATACTTTTTTGGAAGCTGCATAATTAAACCCCTTTATCTTTGAAATTCTGTATTTTTTCAAATGACATGGCCCTGCACTGCAGTATGCAGGTAGGAGTCTTATGCTGTGGGCAAACTGGCTGCTGTGCTTTAGTAGTATGCAGTTTTATAGTATTCTTGGCTTTATATCAGATGAGTGGATCTCACTGAAGGAGGGTAAATGGTCTGTATCTCTTGTACAAGATATGTGTTAAAAATGCTGTTTTCACTGATTATTTTATTCTGAAGATATTTATATATGCTGATCTTATAATTGCTCAGTATATTTGGTTAATTTACATTTTTACCTCAAAGTAGATCTTTGAAAGAGTAAATTTGAAACATGTAATTGTATTTGAAGTATTTTGTTTTGTAATCTGAATATCTGCATGATTTTAATCAAAATTCTTTTCATGTGCTAAGTAATTAAAGTTTTAAACTAAAAATACCATGGGAAACACTTGTTGTTTTCTTCCCATTTTATGTTTCGTTGAAGTGATGATTGTATTGTGTGCCAAATATTTAAGCCTAAATGGAAAGGAATGGATGTTTACTTTGCTTGTATTTTATACACTAACACTTCTCTGTGAATGCAAGGCCAAAGTCAGTATTGTGGCATCAGTCTTGGGCAGTCTGTGGTTTGGGCATATTTCAATTCAGAATATAGGTAAAGTTACATTGCCTATTACTTCTGAAGACTATTATTAATTAAACTGAATTATGAAGGACAGTGGTTAACTAAATTGTTTTTCCTCTCCCCTTCCCCCCCCCCCCTTATGCCAAAACCCACAACTGTATATTATCATCATCTATTTGTTTCACATAGCTGGTAAATTTTAGTGTTCAGTAGCAGCTGAGAGTAACTGGGGTCCCAGTAGTTGACATTATTTTTCAAGCACTAAGAAAATGTATCAGTATCAGTGCCTGTGTTTTGATATTTCACTAGTTCTTGGTACTTTAAACCTGATAGAATCTGTGTCTCATAACTGAATGTCATACCTTTTGTTAACAATAGATTCTCACTCACGTAGCTAACATCTTGGCATTTTTGGTACAAACCAGTTATTTGAGTAAAGTCCTAAGTGGATACACAGTTAAGACTTGCTACGAGGGAGAAAGTTGGTGTGAGACTGAAAGAAGGGAGAAGGAACTTGGTAGAGGATGATGATCTTTCCCTCACAACAAGGCTGCTGAGCTTGGAATTCCTCTTAGCCTCTATGAAGTACAGGTAATCCTGCCACTTGCTTTTGTGAGCAGCTCATGAAAGGTGCAGGCTTCTCCTCTGTCTTAACTAGAAATCCTTTGTCACACAATACTCAAATAATGCAAAACTGAACGTTTTCTCTTAAGAAAATGTCTCTGGACCCAAGTACTTGTTTGGTTTTGGGGTTTTTTTATTTGTTGGATTGTTTTCATTTGGACACGACCATCTTTGTAATAATAGTTATTCTGGTCAAATGCATGAGTCTTGTTGGGGATTTGAGACCACATTGAGGCATTTGCAGTCATTCTGCTTTAATGAGACTACTGGACACACTTGTACAATTACCATATATTAACAGCTATCTCATACTGTTCTTGCTGTCTGGGGAAAATCTGTCCAATATTAAATTAACCAAGAAAGAGCGTGGAAGCTCCCTGCTTAGTTTCTTACACTAAGCTAAAGTTCCCATGATCTTTAAATTGTGTTATTTTGTGAGGGGAGAATAGACAGAGATACATCTTCCCCTTGCTCATGGTGATTAAGCCTGGCAGGCCTCAGCATAGTCATGCACACCGAAAGCAGTGAGCTTGTGGTGTTTCTCTGGGATGGATGTAGTTGGAATGGGTTCCTGGAGAGATTAAAAGTAGGACTGGTACTATTTAGCTGCTTATCAATTATCTGAAAATAAACTTTGAAAACCCAAAGATCAGTGCAATGATAAACAACAGTAGGCGGCAACTGTGTTAAACATTTAGTGAACTATGCCATCCTGAGGGACCTTGACACACTTGAGAGGTCAGCCAATGCCAACCTCATGAAGTTCAACAATGCGAAGTGCAAGGTCCTGCATCTGGGTCAGGGCAATCCCAGGCCCAGCTACAGGTTGGGTGGAGAAGAGATTCGGAGCAGCCCTGCAGAGGAGGATTTAGGGATGTTGGTCAATGAGAAACTGAACATGAGCCAGCTTCAGTGTGCACTCGCAGCCCAGAAAGCCAACCCTATCCTGGGCTGCATCAAAAAGAGCATAAACAGGAGGTCGAAGGAGGTGATCCTGCCCCTCATGAGACCTCACTGGCAGTACTGTGTGCAGTTCTGGTGTCCTCAGCATAAGAAGGATGTGGAGCTGTTGGAACAAGTCCAGAGGAGGGCCACGAGGATCATAAGGGGGCTGGGCCACCTCCCATATGAAGACAAGCTGAGAAAGTCGTGGCTGTTTAGCCTGGAGAAGACAAGGCTGCATGGAAACCTCGTACAGAAGGAAGTGTTCCAGTATCTGAATGGGGCCTACAAGGATGTTGGAGAGTGATTCTTCATCAGGGTCTGTAGTGATAGGAAAGGGGGAATAGGTATAACCTGAAACAAGGGAAGCTCAGGTTAGATACAAGGAAGAAGTTCTTCCCTGTGCGAGCCGTGAGGCTCTGGAACATGTTGGCCCATTACGTGCTAAATGCTCCATCCCTGGCAGTGCTTAAGGCCAGCTTAGACAGAGTCTCGGGCAACATGGTCTAGTGTGAGGTGTCCCTGCCTATGGCAATGGTTTGGACATAGA
This sequence comes from Bolborhynchus lineola, assembly GCA_025448015.1. Classification (NCBI taxonomy): domain Eukaryota; kingdom Metazoa; phylum Chordata; class Aves; order Psittaciformes; family Psittacidae; genus Bolborhynchus; species Bolborhynchus lineola. The sequence goes on from JAOEHX010068763.1 coordinate 7,612, forward strand.
TGATCATAAGGTTCTTTCCAGCCCAAACCGTTCTGTGATTCTATGAATGTCAAGTTACGAGTCTGGAACCAACTGTGAAAGACACTAATAGCCTGGAAAGCACTGGCCCTGGCGAAGAATTGGATGACAGTAGGAAAACAATGCAGCAGAACTATTTACATCCCTTTGAGTTTTACAGAGTGACTTTGTAACAGGCAGATGATTTTAATCCATGTGTTTGTTACTGGTGATTTTAATAGTTTATGGTGCTGATCCTGCTTCTTAAGAGCCCCAGAGATGAGACCAAAAAACCAGTGGAAATTATGAGTTGCATATCTTAGAAGCATTCAAACCATGTATCTTTATCAGGAAGCAAACAGGTGAGGTGACTTAAAGTGGTCAGTTACTTCGTAGAGGGAAATAAAGTATTATAGGACTGGTAGAGAAAAGCATAACGAGAATTAAAAGCTTGTACAAAACTGGAAACTCACTTCAGGCATTTTTAAAGTGAAATTAAAATGGATCTTTCAATGGTTGAACACCAGGAATGAACCAACCTTGAAAAGCAACTCTGTCTCCTGGGTTTTTTTGTTTAATTCTCATTGTTATGCTGGCTTCATGTAATGTGTGTTTTAATTAAACCAAATTTATTTGGGTTTTGCTACTGAGACAAGGTAAAATAAGCTGGGTTAGTTTTTGAAAAGCTTTGTCTTTTGTCCAGTCCTACTTAACAATTAATAAATTGTGCTGTATATTTCCTGTTTAAAGGCTGGAAACATTATGTACCTCACTGTACCTCTTCAGTATTTTCATTACAGTCATTCTGAAAAATGTCTGCTGAACTTCAGAGAGATGATTGACAGAACTCAGATTACAGACCAGAAGTCACCTTCCCACACTTCTTACTTGCAGCTCTCTTCCTCTAGTAATGGTCTTGTTCTGCCAATAATTGAAGAGGTCTCTGGCAGCACATCTGAATGTGAGTTTCTTTCCTTTAAGCTTAATGGTTTTTCATCTAAAACTGAGAAGTGAGAGGGAATCTGGGTGTTTTCTGTTTGCTGGGACCTGTCTGCTTTTGAGTTAAATTATGCGATCTATGAGCTTTTTGGGCTCTTTTTCTGGAGTACGTGAAGACAGATGTGTTATTCTAAACCGCATTAAAGTAAACTGAGTGAGACATTCTTAACTGTGGAATTAAAAAGAAGAGCTACTCTTTTACATCTATAAATCTACTTCAGTCCAAATTAATTTGCTGAGCTCTTGGACCATTTAAAGACTAATGAGCAAGTACTCCCAAATGAGAATACACAGGAATCATTTTTCAGATATGATGTTTTGAATAGAAGGAATTACTGATGCAGGGCTGAGAAGCTGCTATTTGTTTCATAGAATTCTTAGTGTCTTACTGGTTGCTGACACAAAAAGTTTGATTGGCTATTCTAGAAAAAAAAGAATTTGTGATGTTTATTAGCTCTACCCTAAAAATAATCAAATAACTGCACTTTGAGGACAAAATAAGTCTGAGTTCCAAATGATTTTAGTTGACTTTTTCATGGTAACGGTGTCTATGGTGTTTCAGACCATGGTGGAAGCCTCAGAACTTTAGTGCCTGCATTGTGCAAACCCAGAACAAATGTTCCATTTCAGTGAACAGAATTCATTCCTGTTTATCTTGCTACTGTTCCTAATCAAGTTAAATTAAATCATCATTAATCGGATGTTCACAATGTAAATGTCCTTATAGTGTTCTGTGCCAATGTAGCTAATCCATTTTAAATTAGATATTACAAATAAAAATCTCTGCCTGAATATGAAAATGCTAAGTGTTATTCTTTTTTGAAAGTTTGCAGTTAATAGAGAATAACTTAGGTAAAGTATTTATTTCTGCTTGCATTTGAATCATTCTTTTCTCAGCAAGCTGGTTCTTGCTAAAGGAAACTGAGAAACTTTCACTAGAGAAGACTTTGGCTCTGAATGGAGAACAGCGCTACCACTTTTTGTCCATGAATGAGTACCTTGATAATGTGAATACTTATTTCCACTTATTAATTTTAACTTTTAAATATCAGTTCACTTGTTTTGAATGTGTCGTGTAAGCTTTCAACTCTTTTAACTATGAAATACTATTCTTGCCTGTTTTTATTAACATAGTGCTACTTTCCATAGCTGTCTAAAAATAATTGTTGAAAGCAGAAGGAGCATAAGTGGAAATAGGCAAATGGTTATGTTAAAATGTTTTTCACTAAATTATTTGCTTCCACTCTTGTAGGCTAATCAGTCTTCTTGTTTTTTAAGATGTCTTCCTGAACACTGTTTCTCCTGGAAACAGACACAGATCTTAGTCCCAGTTGGAACTGTTGGTAACCTTGGCCACCATGCAAAATATTGCAAGCCGGGGTTAGGTCTGTATGAAAGGAGGAGATGCTTCATTAGTTGAGATCAGAAAACTGACCTTAAAGGGAACTGCTCAGAATTAAAAAGTGAGGCTAAATCCTATCTTAAATCCCCACACTGGGAAAGTTCAGATGTATCACTGAACTGTATATGCATATTTAAGGTTTATCTTTCCATCAGCAAAAAGGGAAGGTGTCTGTTCTAACTTGATTTTAGTTCTTTGTGAAAATGGTAAAAATAAACTTTGTGTAATTGGCTTTCAAGGACAGAGTGCTAACTCTTCCTGACCTTACTGTACTGTGACCTGGTTTTAAGATAGAGGCTAACAATCCACCTTGTTAAAATCAAAGGTAAAACTCAAAGGCCTGGAAACATTCTAGGTTTCAGCTAGACTTAACAGATAGGTCTGGCATCAGTCACAACCCTTAATGGAGGGCTAAGCCCTCTTATTAGGGATGTGCCTAAGGGAGATTCCCTGAACATTTGTATCTTGCCCATTGTACATTAATCATGTCTGTCACGTGGACAGAGGAAAACTGAAAAGATTCGTTGCAATGTGATGATTTAAAGAGTTCATGTTACTGGAGTAATTTTTACTTGCTAATAAAAAAGGGTTTGATTTCAAAAGGGGGGGTGTGGGGTTTTTTTTTTAGTTGGGACTTGTTTTGTGTGTCTTGGGTTTTTATTTTTGTTTGTTTGTTTTGTTTTGTTTTTAAGGCAGTGCAATTCAGTTTCCAGGTTTCTGTCTGGATCTCTATGATCTATACTTTCCTCCCCGCTAAAGCAGTTACTTAAATGAATGGAGCTAAATAAGCGGAGGAGAGGGAACAGATGGATGCATCAGGCTGGTAAACCTTGAGGCAATTTGTCCCTAAGAGGCAGAACAACCACACTCAGCAAAGGTATGGAGGAGAGGATGCTTGTTTAATGGGGACCTGTAACGCATCCAGCTGAAGTAGGTAGCCACTGTTCCCTGAGAGGCTGGATCAAAGCTGATTCTCCAAGCTCCTGACACCCATTTTTCTTCATACCTGACTAGCTATTAGTTGTTGTGTATGCTGGTTGTTCCTGTGCAGTAGAATAGCGCCTGCAGTATATCAGTTCTTCCAGTTTCCCTCAATACCTTTCTTCATCTAGTTTCCTCAGCATAAGCCCCTCAGATAAACTAAGCAGTTAACCTGGGAACATTAAGCTAGTTTGGATTGTCTTTTCACCATGTCACTTGGAAATATTCCGGTTGCCTTGCTTCTATTCAATTGTTTTTCAGACATGTGCCCCGAACAAAGCAAGTAATAAAATCAAAATTTGTGTGTCTTCCCTGTATCCCTTCTGGTAAGTTTATGATGCTGACGCATCATTTCTTCCCAAGGACTCCAGCCTTGTGCCTTTCTCACACAGGCAGCACTCCTTCTTCAGGGCCACACTTCACTATGGCAGGATTTTATTATTAGTATTGTTACTATTATTGTTAGTTTTCACTTGCTTTATTAGCAAATAAAGTTTGATTAGTCATTGTGTATTCCATGCTGTGCAGATTTATCCAGTGTTTTTATGTTTCACATTTAAATCTATTGATTATAAGACACCCTCCCAAGGGACTCTCAGTAATGTGTGTGGTTTGCTTGGCTAGTGCTTCTGTATTCCTGTTGTTGCAGAACTCAGCCTTTGGAATAGTGTTCTCTCTATTTTTGTGGAGGTTTTTGTAGTATCTCACGGCCCAAATTAAGAAATAAAGCTTAGGTTGCACGTATGATGAAGATATGGTGTAGGTCATAGTGTCAGCAAAGAAATGTGAGAAAACTAGAACCTGGAAAAGATTTTGGAAGAAGTTTGATTCTCCATGTTTCTCCTCTTAACCTGCACTGACCTCTTCTACACAGCAGTTTGTACTTGTTATTTGCTCAGCTAAACATTGTCTCATATGTGTTCAGAAAGACTCTTCTAAGTTCTGTATCAGAGCCTTGAGCCTGCACTGCCTAATGTCTGCCTTCCTAAGCAGCTGTCTGGACCCTATTGGCCTGCCTATGGGCATGTGAGAATGATTAGCTTTAGGTTTAATGCCCGAATCCTAAGCTTTCTGTGCCTGATTCCATACCTCTCAGTGAGTCTGCAGTTCTTAAAATTAGTGGATGCCTAGTTCTAGTTGGCAGTCTTCAAGGCCTACTGCAGTATAACATTGAAACAATGAGAAGTCTGTTTAATTACTATGTTAATTGTTTCTCCATTTCCAGCTTCTAGTATCTGACCAAATTCTAGCTCCTGGTGCCCTGAATGGTACTGCAGTATCAGTCCCGTGGATCTCCAAGTTGATGCATTGATGGACATAATCTGTAGCTTTGATGTAGAAAAAAATGTATGGAGGAGAAAAATACTTTTTTTCTCTTTCTCTTTTGCAGTGGCAGTTTACTGAACCCATAAAAAGTCAGAACATGTCAACCTGGCAAAGTCTGTTTGCCTTTGTTGTCTGTATAGGCTTTATTACCCAATCAACTGCGCAAGCAGAGAAGGTAGAAGTGACCTGCAGTTAGTGATTTCCAAATAGCCTTTACTCAAGGCCAAGGCCACCAACAAACACACATTTAATTTTATTAACTTTCTTAGAATAGTAGCATGTGCAAGCTCAGATAGTGCTGCTGTCTATGCACAAACACAGTAACTGAGTAGTTGTTAAATGCTGGTACAATAATGAGATATATTTATTATGTAGAAAACATTTTGCTAATAAACTTAAGTCTACTCTTAGATGAATAAACCAGTCTATTTTCTGCAGAGTAACAATGTGATAGTCAATAATGTGGATTTTTTAATATATTCAAAACATTTTGTGTAGTAGCAGTGGCATTGTTGTAGAGAGCTTGTCTACAGTAATAAGGACATTTTAATTCCTGCAAGACAGGATAAAAGATCTTAAACTGTGCTATCAGATTGGAAAAACTTCTTTGGATTAGGGTTTTACAGGTGAAACCAAGCAGGGATTGCCAAAGCTGCTGGTCTGATGAAATGAGACTAATCTTCAAGGATGAACTATATTATTGTTTGTTCAATCTGTGTAGATTCTGCCAGTAACCTGTGCTTTTTAACAAAAGGAAAGTGTTAGGTTTTAAAGAGAAGCTTAAGTATGTTTCATAGTTGAAGGCCAGACTTGAAAGTTAAACAATTGATATGCACCTGCTAGTATCAGTCGAGCCCAGTTTTCCTTTCTGGTTTGCTCCTACACAGAGCAGTTAATTGCAAACATGATGCAAGTTGGTCACAGCAAATTAGTAGGGATAGATTTTTTCTTTTTTCTTTATTGTGTCATTCTGAGGGGGAACGGATTGTAGTCTCTAGGACTGTAACCTCTACCAGGTATTTCTTCTAGAATAGCTTCAACAGATGTGACCATCAAAGACGCTGCCTTCTCACTCCAGCTGTCACTGCACTCACAGAGCTTGCAGTCTACGCTTCCTATGCAGGTGGCTGCCTGCCTTTCATTAATGTTATGCTTTTGTTTTGTATTCTTGCCTACTTGAGCATCTCCCACTGAAACTGAGAAAGTCTTCTGACAATGTATTTTCATTCTGTACTCTCACAATCTCATCTATTGTGATACCCCTCATCCATTTTGTTTGGTCTTCTGCAGCTAATGCTGCTGCTTAAGTCATGAGTTGCTTGGGTGGCTAATTAGGCTGCTCATGTAGCAGTTCATTTGCTGCTGAAAAATCACCTTCTTGAGGATAGATCATAATAGTGTGTATCCCAAAGATTCACCTTCTTTCTGAGACAGGATTTTGTGCATACCTAAGAAATCATTTGGAAGACATATTGTATAAGTGGAAGAAAGGAAAAAACCTCTTCCTCAACTCAGTAGTAGAAGATTGTCACATTTGATGCAAAACTCACTAATGGATTCTCCTTTCTGTGCTCTTTGAACTTCCTTTTTTTGCCATAGCTAAGCTAAATTTTTTATATTTAATTTCTTTTGTGTTGCTTCTCCATTGACACTGCTCTGAAGGTGTTGATGTCTGGATGTTTCTCAGCCAAGTCTGGTCAGAATAAAAGCTTTTGATCTGTATGTAGGTAAGATTTGCACTGGATGCACAAGCCTATTCCCTTACTCAGTGAGTTAAAATACTGTGAGCACAGGGGATCTTTATAGTGAGGTACCATAGTAGATGCAAGAAGTGAATGGTAACCACAAAGGACCTTGGTTAGCCTGAGAGAGGGTGGTGGCTGATGCTTACTGCAATGTATTATTATGGACTTCATTTTTCCCCCTTGCTTTTCTGCCTTTTGCATGCTAGAACTTTCCTTTCTCTTTCCTCTCCATTTTTGACTAAGCGGATGATCATCACCTTTAACTTGAGAGTGCTTTGGCAGTATTGCCAACTCCCATAGTTTCATCCCAGTAATGGGATTTTAGCTGTCATTGCATCTAATCTGTCAACCCATGACATACCAAAGACTGCAGATACTGCAACCTAGCTGTGGGAGAACTTCCCCTTTATGTTCTTTCTTCTGCTTTTTTCTCGTTTCTCTGCTTCCTAAAGCAGAACAGCCAGACTGGATTGCTGCAGAAGTCAGTAAGACTTTGTTCCTTTTCCTGTGAGCTAATGAGGTTTTCTAGATGAGGAAGTGAAAAGGAAAACAACAAAAAAAGCTCCAGCAGCAAGAACCTCCTCCTATGAGCACTGCATCAGTCCCTTGAAGCTTTCCCTACCCTGCTGCAGAACCAAGACTGAGGTAAAAGAGGAGGAATGAATCATGGAATAATTTAGGTTAAAAGCAACCCCTTGTTCACCTGTACCCTAGGGTTCTTTCACCCTACTCTCCAGACTTACTAAGGGGCAAAAATATTTGGTTACATTAAAACTCATGATAGTACAGGAGATAGGAGTGAGTTTCAGGTGTGAAATATGGAATATGAGCTAATAAATTAAGCTTCACCAAGGGCAAGTCCTGCCTGACCATCCTAGTGCCTGTTTATGATTCAGTTTTATATTACTGAGGTTGGCATTTAGGGTAGAATGTAGTCTTTACCTAGAAGATCTTTCCAGGTGTCTTCGGGTTTATTTAAAGTCCTTCCTTTTAATGGTGAATGTAATTTCTTTCTGACATTTGGGGGAGGGAGTGATGATGGAGGCAGATTTTACTTGCACCAATGAGCCCAGTGAGACAGGCTCTTTTTTTCTTCTGTAAGTAAAGATTGTTCTCTATTGCTTTATATTAAGCAAGCTAATTAATAAAATTCTCATGTTTATACGAAACATCTGCAGCATCAGACATGAATATGTAGAAGCTTACTAGAATAAACAGCAAAAAACCCAAGTAGTATTAGAAAATGAAAGTCAGTGTCTTTGATTTATGATTACGAATTTGGATAGACCTTCTCTGTTATATCTTGAAGAAATAAGATGCAGCTTTGCACCTGAACTTTTACTATAGAAGAGTTGTACAACATGCATCTCACCCACTGGTTTGAACATTATGGCTGTGATAGTCATGAGACACTGCATAACAAAATTTAGTGTCAGCAGACAGGAGCATCTCTGTCTTTTGATGGATCCATAGTTGTGCATACAGCAATGGATAGAAACTCATTCTTGGTCTCTGCCCCACTACATCTCTTCTGTGACTTCAAGTTAATAGAAATAGACAAAAGCACTTCCTGGCCTTATAGTAAAAGTTACAGAGGAGGCTTTCAAGAGCAGTACAAACTTCTCTTCCTGTGGCAGAAGCTTTAGACTAAGTTCCTGCTGACATTGATGAGAGTCAAAGCAAACCAACACCAAGTGTCTTGTGGAATGTTCTCTGTGCCAGAACTCCAAAGAAGTGGCTCATAAATGTTTTCAAAATAAAATGCTGAGTCTACATAGAGTTCAATATATGAATGCATGGTAGGAGAAAGTTAATGAGTCTATAGTTAAAATGGAAACTGCAGTTTTAGTTACTAGGGAAGCTATGAAAATCATTCATTTCAGAAGGAGGTGGATGATAGCCATTTAGCAGATCTGACCTAAGCAAAATGTGTCAGAATCTTCAACAAACCAAAACATGGTGACAGCCAGTACAGGTCAGATGAAACAAAGCGCTATACTTTCCATCTTTTAATCATTTAACTTGAAATGATTTTAAAATTAAAGAGCTTCTTAAATGGGAAGGAAACAAAAAATCTGTCATTTTGAATACAACAAAAGGAAAGAATTAATTTGCTTATTTCTAATCCCAGCAATTCAGGAAATACACACACTATCAAACTGTTCTGATTTACTACAGTTCGCATTTTTTTCCACAAAAATTGTTGCCCAAACTGTTTTGACAGATCTGTGCAATCTTGACTCCCTTAGCTTATGCATAAATCACATGGTATGATGTCTAAACCAAGAACACTGTCTCTTTCCTATTTCAGACTGTAATTGAGAGCAAAAGTCTCCAGGACAGGTTTATTATTTTATATGATTCATAGCTATTGTTCTGTAGAAATCAGAATTTGTTTTAAAAGCTGATGACCAAAACTGAATTCAAAGCCTGAATTTCTCTGACAGTCCTTGAAAGTCTTAAAATGGGTTCAGTTCAAGTATTAATACACTTAAAGGTAGGTATATACCTGTATGCATTTGCATATGAGCAAGGTGCCCAGCTCCCTCCTATGTGTTGGAAGTTTAGGGCTTGATCAGGCTGCTATCCCACAGTCAGATCCCAGAAGCCTTTTGGTCTCTGAAGACATCATGAAGTCAACAGATTTGACACTTGACTTACAGGACTCACATGCATGTATGAAGGCGGATTATGTGGGATAACACAGGGCATTTCAAATGGCTCTAGGTACCTGTGTGCAGATAAATGGTTCAACTCTCTCATTAGTGACATTGTTTCAGCTTAGAGATTTATTTGTTTTACCCTACAGTAGTCAGGCATAGTTTGGCAGCGGCTTTGAGTGGTGTTCAGCTATCTGCATGTGCTGACCATATCTCTGCCGGCTATATGGGGAGTCTGGAAACCTAGTCCATGTATGGACATGATACAGATAGGTTTCTTATTTTCCTCTATCTTTTGGTGGCACAATTTAGTATTTTATTTTTCATACTATAACATAAATTATTTTCATCTATCTAGTTGACACCAAAGTTTTGCCTCTTCCTTGTGTGCTTATCATATATTAATTACAAAACTCTTTATTACACTGAAGCTAGGGACTTGGAGTAAAGGCTGTTAACTTAGGAAAAACACCTGCCTCAAAAATATTAAATTATCCCCTAGATAAGCATAGCAAGCAGTGAAAACACTGTATTTCCTCTGTTACTTCTTGTTGCCCAGCATGTTTCTGACAACACGGAAGCTGTAATAATGGTTCTATGATGCTGGTGCAGTTTGTATACTGGGCATGAGGTGCTGTGGTATGGAATACCCCTTTGGCTAGTTTGGGTCATTTGTCCTGTCTCTGCTCCTTTGCAGCTTCTTATGCCCCTCTTCACTGAAAGAGCATGAGACACTGAAAAGTCATTGACCAGGATAAGCATTACTTAGCAACAACTAAAACATCATTTTTTTACCAGGATTGTTCTCAGGCTAGAGCTGAAACACAGCACTGCACCAGCTACTAAGAGGGAGAAAAGTACCTGATACAGCTGAACCCCGGACAATGGTTTACTGGTAGTCCTCTGCACAAAGGTTCAAGGCTGCTTGATGGTGCAGTTTGGTGTACCGATCTTTAGCAATAGCTGTAGTAGTGGAACACCTTAATAAGAGCTGTTCAAGGCCAGTTTCCAAGGCTGAACATTATCACCTAATGGCTTTGATCAGAGTGGTAGCAAATATTTGCATAAGAACATGCATTTGGATTCAGTCTGCCTTATTTTGTTTACAGCAGTAGCTGTTTGGAATATGGTCCGTCTGAGGTCTACTCTGGAAATTGAGGTTCATAGTTTCCACTAAATCAGCACTCTTACTGGATTCTCCTCCACTCCTTGTGACTCCATCCTATCGTGTGTGCTGAGTCACCCTGTCTGTCACTCCTTCCCTAGCCATTCTCCTTACAAAACAGTCATCCAAATGCTCCCTTCTCGCACTTTAGCAATTTTGTAGTGCTGTCCTGTCCTGCTACATCCATTAGTATTTTTGGTGCAAAGGTTGTTTATCTATACTGCAATTCCTCCTCACTTGCCTTCTTCTGCATCCTTTATAGCACCAAAGAAAAACTGCTCTTTCTCCACCTTCAAGGATCTTCATAGCTTAATCCTCATGTAAGTGCCACCTGGTACTAACTGTCTAGTTCTCATGTTTCAGATCTGACCAGATCAAGATGCTTTAGTGTCAGGGATAAATTTGACATTAACCAACCTGTTGGTCTCTTCAGACCACTAGCTGGCATGTGCTGGCAACAATTCATTCCTTGCCCTCCTCTAGAAACTACTCGTGGGGCAAGATGAGGCTGACCCTTCAGCCCTTGCCTCTGCCTGTGCAGGAGCCTCAGCAGTTAACTTGGGTCTTCTAAATTGCAACCAGGTGTCTACCATCTGGCACTGCAATGCCTCCACTAGGAACCTAATGTCAGAATATGCAGATAGCACTGCCAAGTAGCATATCTCTGTGTATCTGTATCTGCGCCCATAGCATCTGGCTGTGGTTTCTGCAGATTCTGCAGAATCCCTAACACTTTCTCATATCACCAGATTTCAGGAAAAGCTGCAGTCTCCTTAAAAAGACTGTAGTCTCTTTACAGACATAGGTGAATCTCTTCGAATTCCAGACACGCAACTTCAATGGACATTTGTTTTGGTCTGTTTACACAGGTTTGCTCTGTCTAAATGTTATCTGTAAGAAGCTAATGTACTAAGAGTCTAAGGCACAGTAAACAGGACTCATATAATTGCCTCTTGCTTGCATCATTGACAGGTTTCCCTTCATTTTTTCACATCAGCTTTTAATCCTCATAAGGATATTATTCCTTGTTCCAAATTCTTACATCTAGGAAATAAAATAGCCATGAAATGAGTTTGTTCATTGTGGAAGATTTATTTTTAGAAAGCTCCCCCTTGACTCTTTGCCTTTCCTGAGGCTTCACTTTCTTGAGCAGAGCAGTTGAGATTAAATGTCACATAAAGCAGATAGATAGGAAGTCTTTCCCTCAGTGTTAAGGAGCAATTACTATTAAAGGGAGCAAAACTGAGGTCACCATAGGTCAGGAAGGCCCAGTTCTCTCGCCCACTGGTGCAACTCTGGCCAATGTTCATCATCCTGTGTTTCAAGCCACCCTTGCAAGCTCATAGCGGGAGTAATAGAGCTTTTACAGACACCAAATGTTTGTATCTGTCCACAATCCTCTTGCAGGCTCTGATTTACCTTTGAGGTGTTCCATGTGATATAGGCCAGATGTCCACACAGAGCATGGCTGAGAATGAGCAGGAGAGCTGGCACTGATCTCCCTATAAGCTGAGCGAAATGTGAGACTGGCCATGGCACAGCTGGCACGGGCACATCACAAGGGTGCAAGGATTGGGCCCTGCACTCCCACCGGCAAGTGCTTCACACAGGGTATTCTCCAGCAGCTCATGCGAGGACAGAGGCCTCCCAAAGCCCTGCAGAACCTCCCAGAAAACCAGTTGTTTCTTGAAAAGTGCTGAGCATATATATGATGAGCACCTCTGAGGGCACATACATTACTTAGGTGACTTACAGAAGTCCCGAGGAAGCTCCACTCATGCTTGCCTTACTCCTGAACAAAGCGGACCTCTTGCCATACTCCTGGGTGAAGTGGAGCTCTGTCTGACCTTCTCCATTCTATGGTCTTTAATGATGTCTTTGTGGATGGTTCTGTATCTTGAGTCTGCAGTTACTGGAGACAGTGAAACATTTAAACCCTTTCCAATTAACTATTACACAAATGTCACTAAGAAATGATCTCATGGCTCCTCACACTGAAGAGCTCTCAGGAGCGATTCAGTCAGCCAAGGTGTTTTACTCTTTCAAACCTTCTATGGAATGCTGCTATCTGATGAGGTGGCTTTCAGAAGTTACTGTCATCTTCAGCAAGATCAGTAGTGTCTGCAGGATCTTATTATTGGTGAGTTATGTAAAATGAACTTCTAATTTTAAAATCTGTGGTTCTTAAGTGCATTGCTCCGAAGTGACCTCTCACTCCTTTCATAACACACGGGCCACTGAAAATCATTCGAAGTGTGTCCCGCTGAGCTGTTTTTCTTGGCAGAAAACAAAGTCAACAACAGTTAGCAAGGTGGGTATTTACATTGACAGCAGTCCATTTAGCAACATGTAACCTTTTTATTGTTTAATTCTAAGGTAATTATAAGGCAATGACTGCTTTTACCACCAAATCTACTGTATGCAGCTAGCTGAAGAGTGACAGAATGCAGGCACAATTATGATCAAGCCCTCTCTGTGCTGTTTAACTGTGTTGATCTTATGGTGGTGTAAATAAGAACAGATTTTGGCCCTATCTTCAGGCTGCTGACATGAGACTGCAGCGCTCCATGCAGTTCATAAATGGTAAATTCCTATTTATGCTGCTACAGCTATCCATTTACACCAAGACCATGAATAATATCTTTTGAAGCACTCCACTGACAACTGAGCTACAGTTTTCACTAAAAATTCATTTAATGCTTTCAGGAAAAAATATCTCATGACTTTTCCTCTTTTTCCTTCCTCTTTACTTCTGCTTTTCCCTTCAGAAACTTGTGTGAAAGGTCTTGCACCAGTTCACCCTGATATTTCTACAGTAAAATACAAAACCTGTTCAAGAAGTTCAGGTAGTGGCTGAAAATCTTTGCTCAAACCTGCAGTCATCAAACTTACTGCTAACAAGCTGAAGAGTGGCTGCTTGAATTAGTGGCAGCTCTGCTACTACGTGCCTACAGTTTTTCTTCTGTTGGAGCCCAGAAGTGCTGCAATTTTGACTGAGAAGAGCCACGCTTCACATGCAGCTTTGGACCTCAGCCCATCAGAATCCACAGACCAGGAGGTCCTCTCCCTCTACCGTTGGGTAGCTCCTCAAAGCAAGCCTTGCAGATCAAGTCCCCACATAATGCAATGGCAACTTCCTTTTAACATTCAGGTAGGATGGTTTTAGCTTCAGGCTGTCAAGTAGTTGAACAGAGCAGCCTGACAGAAGCAGATGACTCTGCCTGGGGTAGTTGTACATGACCCTTAACAACCAGCAAAGGCTTCTCTTGAGGTAGTTTCTCTGTGGATGAACCCCAGCTGGTGAGCAACAGCTATGGCCAATGTGGTTTCAGACATGTAAAACTGTATTCTGATATACTGTCTTGTTTCATTAGCAATGTCATCGTGTCACCTCCAAGAACTCCATGATGACCTAAAGATTTCTTCCAGCCAGAAAACTGCAAAGCACTTACACTGCCTAGATCCCATCAGCTCAGCCAAAATGTCTCCTTCTGCTGGGTTATGAGCCACCTGCTCTCAATCAGACGCTTGCGTCTCGCTCTTAATTCTAAAATCACTTTGCAGAGGCACCTGCATAGCCCCAAGCAGAGCTCACCTGGGTCCAAGAAAGCTTGAGTACTTAAACTCCTTGGTGTGCTTAATCTATAATGTTCTTGTAATCTTCCTTGGGTGGTATCTCTTGCTCTTACTCACCCTTTATAGGACAACCACGATGTTAGAATCATTGCCTGAAGTGTAGGAGAGACTAGACTTAGTACCCTCCTCTACCTCAGGGGCTCCAATCCCGTATCAAGAGTTAATCTTTTCTCAGCTAACAGAGCACTTTAGCTGCAGGGGCACCATCAGGGAGTCATGTAAATTGTCTTGTTGATTCTGTTCCAGGCTACAGATACCTAAGAAAAGGCATGAATCCCTGAGCTAACCTAATAGTTAGGGTTCTTGCTTGGGGGTGAAGGTCTTTGCCCCCCTTCTGCCCATATATCTTTATATATTCTACCTAGTAAGTATGTATTGTGAAATATTCATGCAACCCATGGCACAGGCTGCCTCCCCAAACACCTGGATCTGCCCAATATTTTTGTAATTGCTCTTATGGCCTTTAGTCTTACTTGTTTTGGTCTTCTGTCTTAGGAAGAGTATTGCTGTTAGGAGAGGCACTGTAGAGAACTGCACTGTTTCAACCTTGTGGTTGTCCATGACCTTGGCAAGGCAAGTGACTATCAATTGCTGAAGAATTTGATAACATAAGCTGAGACATAGCAGCCACAGACTTTGTACTCTTTTCTCCCCTTACCTGCATCTGTGTGACCCTGGTAACAGGAGTTTAACTGAGATAGCAGCCATGGCAGCAAACCAAAATGCTTATAGATAGCCCAATTTAGAAAAAGAAGAAATCCTTATCCAAAGCCATTCAGACTGTCCATCTGTATGTCTTTCATCATTAACTGGAAGTGTAGTGAGGGGGTTATACTGTATCTTTTCAGCTGCATAACACTAGGTCAGCATTAAAAAGTGTCATTGCTCTGTAGAGTTCCCTGAAGACATATTAGTATGCCCCTCTTGTTAAGCAGTTTTAGAACTGGGCAGAAAGAGCTGGTTGCATCTGTTGTTTTATACACTCAATATCAATCCACAGGTTATAGGTCCAGCCATACATGGAGAATTGCTAGGAATCTTCCATGGTTTTTTTACATTTGGGTAGCTGAAAGTCAGATCAGCTCTAGGAGCTACTGAGTACCTGAATTTCTCATAAACCAATGGAGCAAAAGAAGACGTTAAACCACAATCTGGAGCAGTCAATTAGAAGGAGACAAGAGGATGTAAAAGAAGTCTTAAATTTTGAGGGAACACAGAATTAGTTTAGCAGTATTTTTCTTATCTTTTGTTTTATTCTATTTCAATTCTGTCATGAATTCCTTTTCATCAAGGAAGGGCATTTTGCTTAAATTGTTGCATAGCTTTGCTACCCTCCAAAATGGGTGTTTTAAGCAGGACTTGGTTAAGAAAGGGGGAGTAAATACTCTAATGGTAATAATATGCACCAAGGGACATGTAATTACGGCTTTCAGGTGTTCTCTAAGCCAGTGCTAGCTTGCTTTGAATGTGCTATTTATAAATGCATATAAGTCATGCCAAAATACAGTTGACAGAGGTATGAAACCAAGCCATACCTAAAGAGTGGATACTTCCCTTACCAAGAGAACCTGAGTTATAATTCAAACCCGCTTGCATTATATGTAATAGTTTAATTTTATACATATTGCAAGTAGTAACAAATTGGTGTTCTCTGTTCTCCTTTGAAAATGAAAAAAGATTAAATAAAATTACAAAGACAACACAGCTAATAAATAATCACACACTACTGAATCTTTTTATTTACCCTTGAACACTTAGCACAATGGATAGTGAGAAGAGCCACAGATATATAATTCAAAGCAGTTCTAGGACTCAATCTGAAATTCCATGTTTAAGGAAAGCTCTATCAGCTAGATTGGATGTCTAGCCAGAATGTGAAATTTGAGAGTACCTAATAGTCCTGTGTCTCATCTTCTGTGAGGAGGCTTACTTCTGAGTCAAAGACAAAAGGTTGGACCATAAGTCCTCAGGAACAAAAATAGGATAACAACAATATTTCAAGTCCATTTGATCTTTTCATTGCCAGATAAGAAAACTTTCTCTTTTAGCCTGAAGATGTTTTATTAAAGAATGGACCTCTGTGACATCCATCCCTCATTTGGAGGAAAAAAGGACAGGGATGTTACAGAGAACCAAATTATATTATCACTGGAGCAATTGCTCTTACAGAGATGCCACCACTAAAAATGAAATGTGTAGGCATACTACCCATGATAACTCTCATGGAATTAGACTAGGAAGACATAAGGAGTAAGACTAGTGGAGGCTGATGGAAATATGGAGGTCACATAATGGTGCAAAACCCATGGTGACTATTTATCCCCATACTGGCATTTGAGCTGGCTAGTTTAAAGCTGAGTTAGGGGGCTTTGGATGAGTGCATAAATCTTTGATAATGTTAAGACATTAAAACGACAAACAGTCTAGAGATGCATTTGGTTCAGCCAATATCTTTAATTTTAATACAGTTACAACTTTCTGAAAAGAAGTATATTACAATGAATATAATACAAGTTTGCAGTTTCACTAGAACGTGAACAATTTTGTAGGTTTTCTTCAAGTCTTTTTTTAGGTTTTCATAAAACCATAAAGGCACTTCCCTAGGAAACTCTCCCCTCCCCACTATGAATCTGCCTTTCTATACAACAAGAGCTTTATTTCACCTGCAGGGAGAACCACTACCCCCAGCATTTCAATTATAAGAAAGAATAAGTTTCAACTGTAGTTGAATTTTGGTAATTATTTTGAATTAGCTGATGAAATTCTGACCATCTCTGGGAAAGTATTTGCTGACAGAAAAAAAAGAAAAAAGAACTACTGCAGACACACACACAATTCGAATCTTAACTTGCATTTCAAAATGGTTGGTAAAAGGCGAGACATTTGCTTCAACACAGTGCATTAAACCCCCTCCATGCTGGTACCATAATGGTTTATAATTATACATTTTCCATTAGGCAAATTACCTTCATACAGATTTTCCCCCAAGACTTGCAATGTTTCATTTGCATATATATAATATATATACATGTAGTATATGTTATATAGTGCGCTTCTATAGTACATAGTTTACATGTATAATATATATATTCACAGGCATTTCAGTCTATACCTGAAGTCAATGTCATTGACTGGTTGCAAAATACCCAGTCCTGCACGGGATTGATCTAAAGAAGGACATTGTACATCGTTGTCCACAAGCTGTATCTCAAGATATGAAAAAATTAAAGCCAGAAACTGTTTAATTTCATGGACAGCAAATAACCTGCCAGGGCATTTTGCTGTGCCTGTCCCAAATGGCATATAGTAATACTTCAGTTTGCGACCACTGTGGTAGAAGTCAGTCTTTTCTTTTCCATCCTCATTCAGAAAGCGATCATATTTGAATGTCTGTAATTAAAGCCACAAAAGAGTTAATTGATATTTGAATACCTTCAAAGAGAGATAACTCCATTAAGACACAAAATGCAGGCTGGGAAAGAAGTGCCTCTAGCAGTAAGCATATTATAGTAGTGCCCCGCCCGATGATAGTGTTTTGGAGAGGATAGTCCCTGAGAAGTTCTGGTACGTGGGACATGATCCCAGGTTCTTTGCTGGTAACTCTCCTTTTCTTTTATGACTGTCTTTAGGTTATAACCTCCATCCTTGTTCATGCAGCAGAACTGAAAGATTTCTCACTCTGTGCCTTTGGGAAATATCCTTGTCCTCCCTCAACTGCCCACAGTGGCGATTTTTTCTCATCAAAGGCGGCAGTAAGTACAAGGCTATCTGGGGCTGGCAACACACATTCTGATTACACCAAATTATGTTTTGCATATAGTGCTCACACCAACTTTATTCTCTTTCTTGCCTATCATTACGTATCCAGGTGTAAGAACAGACTGGAGTTCAACAGCAAACCAGCAATGGGGCACCCCTGACAAATGCCCTATTTAAAGGCATATCAGCTTGTGCTAGAGCTCAGAGCTTAATGCACTTTGATAAATACTTACCAAGGGATCAGCATATATTTCTGGATCAAAATGCAACAGTTGAGGATAAAGAGCTACAATATCATCCCTGCGAATGTTGTAAAAATCATTCTCCAAGTGCAAAGTGAAATCCTCCTTGGCAATTCGGAACGTCATGGAGGCACTCGATAGCCTCATTGCCTCTTTGATGATGCTGTCTGTGGGGAGAAGAAAAGGAACGATTACTGTGGACATAGTATGTCCTTGGGGGAGGTCCTGCATTTTGAAATATTTCAGAGCCATGATCAAAATCTGCATTAAATAGAAGAAATATTGTAACCATAACTTTATAAATGCCTAAGAAGGTATCTTTCTCATTTCTTTTTAGC
>JAOEHX010068763.1:25896-44403 GCA_025448015.1 Bolborhynchus lineola
ATAGTTTATGTAACAGAATACTTGAAAGTGAGACACATTTTTACTCTGAGATAAAGAACAAACCACTCAAAACTGGAAATGTAACAAGAAGAACAAACAGTGCAGTGATCAGGATTATCTGAAACTTTAAGAGGCGATGCATTGAAACCTGTGCTTGGAGAAAGTAAATTGTGGGGGGTTTGTTTAAGTTTTTAATATAATAAAAATATTTTTTTAAAAAACAACAGTAGTTAAAAGGTGTCATTTTCAAAATTCTCTGTAACTTGGACACTTTTGAAAAATATGCTTATAATCTGAAAAACGTGAAGAAGAAATAAAAGTTATTGGAAGATTCTGCTTTACATCATCAGAACAGGGATATAAAATTTGGCAACATACTTTTATTTGAGCTAAAGTCATTATAAAAACCCCATGGTTTTGAATTATCCAGGGGTCTCCAGTACTATATTATGCAGCACTATAGCAGTATTTAGACATGCCATTACCAAGAAAAAGTGCTATTCAAGTGAATTTTGATACTGTCAGTACAACCTGGGGCATTGGGAAGACTGATTTTGTTGGCTATTGTAAAGTACATATAGGGTTTTTTTCCTAGTGGCTGTTAGCTAATTACATAGTAATTCCATAGCAAGCATTTATATGGTAATAAATAGAAGACTGAAAATTGTGGTCTCATTTCTGATACTCCTGCATAAAATAATCATACCTAGTACTGGCATATTATCCAGCTGTTTTCGGTTCAAGGAAATGTGTTTGCCATCGAAGCTGACCTCACCGTCACTTTCCAAAATACTTTGCACTTCTTTGGCAGCAGCTTTCATTGCTTCTGGGTTCCTAAGACAAAACCAGCAGAACTATAGCATAATTTTACAATTAAGGATGCTTTAAAAAGGGGGTATTTCCATTAACTTTTTCCTGACTAAACTTTAGTTTGCCAGATGACAAGTACCTTTTAAAATTAAAATATTGCAGCAAAATGCTGCAATTACACTTTTTCGTGTCTTGGCAAAGGTATGATAGCTTCAAAAAAAAGGAGAAGAATTTGATTCTGTCTCCAGTGCCAAGTGG
Organism: Bolborhynchus lineola; assembly: GCA_025448015.1. Taxonomy (NCBI): domain Eukaryota; kingdom Metazoa; phylum Chordata; class Aves; order Psittaciformes; family Psittacidae; genus Bolborhynchus; species Bolborhynchus lineola. Next base: position 26,965 of record JAOEHX010068763.1, read on the forward strand.
GACAGAACTGATGTGCACAACAGGTAATAAACAGTAATGTCACTAAAAAGCAATGCCAAGCACAAGGAATAAAGTGATCAGTTGTAGATTAGGAAATAGCCTCACTGTGGGTAGAAAGTTTAGGAACAGGATAATAGATCAGCTTTATAACATCACTTATCCTGGATGATGTCCAGGACATGATGACAATATTCCGTCTAGCTGAAAAAGACCTTCCTAATAAGAAAAGTCCATAAAGCATCCTTCACTGTCCAGAGTTTCTTACAGACATGGAATGTATGAGCTATGGTGAAATAATAATACAGGATGCAATAGTGTCCTGCTGAATACACAATAAAACAGGCTTTTAAAAGACTCCAAGGCCAGATAGACCTAAATCAAATGGATTCTTAGAGTGCAAAATACTAGAGAACCTCAGATATTAGTACTGGCAGGTCAATACAAGGGTGCAAGCCACTGGCTAAATAACAACATCAGCAATTTAGATACATACTTAAGAGTTAGTTATGCTGATGTGGATTATACTGCACAGACTCCCACTCTAAACTGGGCAGTTAATAGTATTATCTGAACTGTGCATCCTCTCATGAGTAAGAAGCTCAACAAGTCTATTAATGTAGAAACTATTTTCTACTAAGTATCAGTGAAAACAATAATGAAGTTAAGGCTCATTTTTCCAGCTCTAGTAGGTGGTCTAAAATTGTCCAGTTATACAGGGAGCCTTCCATACAGTTAATGTTCTGACTGCAACCAGCATTTTTAATATCATATCAATCATACCATATCATACCATATCGTATCATATAGATTTACTTCAAAGCTTTCTTGGCAAAGTGTAGCATTGCCCTAGAGTCTTTGTTGGTTTTTTTTAAATACTTCTACAGAAGACTTACTTAAGGAGATAGAACAAGCTCCAGAACGTGGCAGGAATGGTGTTCGCTTGAGAGGCCCAGAGCACTGCCACATGGGTCTTCGCTTTTTCCATGTCATCAAAGGTTGACAGAGTGTCATTCAGGAACATGCGGAGGGTGACAAGCTCAGAGAGGTTGTCCCTCTTCAGGAGGTTCTCATGGAGGAGTGTCTTTCCCAGCTTCTCACGTGCGCTATGGGCACTCTTGAAGAGGCAGATAGGCAGCCCCGCCACGAGGGCTGGAAAGATCCTGTCAAATTCCTTGAAGTTTTCAAGGGCATTTAGAATATGAACTCTCTCATTTTCTTGCTTTGATGACAGATTTTTGTCATTATTTAAATTTAATTCTTTACCAAAAAGTGTCAAAAAGCCAGACTCGAACATTACCTGGCAACAGAATGTATAAAGTCCTTCTGTCACCCAGGTATTAGACTGAAGTTTAGACATTCTTGACTGCAGCATTGCATATTGTAGGTTTTCCATCATTGCTTCAATGAGGGCATCTAAGGCATTACCTTGAAGGGTTCTAATGAAAGTCTGGTGAAAATTTTCAGTGGTGTTTCCTTCTGCTGGGTCAAGGCTGCCATGCCCAAAAGCCTGTCACAAAAGAAATTGTATACATGATAAATAAGGCCTGTCATAACCTTGATGATAAAGTCTACCAGAAATGAAAGACAACATATTATAGCTTACTAGAGGGAAGCTTAATAAGGGCTATTAATACTAGAACTGATACTTTCTCAGTGAAAGCAGTGACATAGGCAAATGAAAATACATTTTAATAGATGCTTACTAACAGATCCCCGTGACATTAGCAGGGCCCTTTCTGCTTACTTCAGGGAGAGTTTGACTGAGCTGCTATTGTGTTGCATCATTTTTTCAGGCGTTAGGTCTGACTCTTCATAGTAGTGAGAACCCCCAGAGGAAATTATCAGCTTCAGCAAGCTATATTATCATTTTGCAGATGGTGTTAATTGTATTTCTGCTTTAGCAATTTGGTATACTTCGTGTCCAAATAATGTCATTCTTGGACAATCTAAATCACTGCATATTTAATTTTCATTAAGGAAAAGGAAAAAAAGACACGGATGTTTTAAAACAATCAAAGCACAGTAATGTGAAAACGATTCTATTTCAAAGGCACAGTTATGCTATCAGGATTGACTAGGTATGTCTGTCCTCCCAACAGATACTTTGCATTTTGGATATAAAAACCATTTTTAAAGGGGTACCTTGGCAGAAGTAGCAAAATGGAACTTTTTCCAGTCCAAGTGTTTTCCCTGGCGGATCAATGCATGGTATGAAAATGGGTCGGTGAGGAAATGAATGTATTTCCCTGCTACTTTGCAAGTGAAAATGTGACCATGCTTCTTCTGCTTTTCTCTGAGGAATTCAAGGGGATTGGCACCAAACTGCAAGGCACAGCCCAGGTATGGAAGGAACCCATTTTCAAGTGGTGGTTCACCTTGTCGCCTACAAAACACAACGCAAGCTGAATCTACAAGTATGTTTAAAGAGCTTTTCTCCAGGACTACCAGGTAAGCAAAACACTGAGGTAATTTTTAATGTGAAAAAAATGCTAAAGCCTGCTTTTCCCCAAACAAATAGTATACTGATAAATAATTTTTCTCCCCTTCAAAGACTAAGCCTTTCGTGAGGTCTACAGTAGAATAACTTTATGGGAGAATAACCTTAACAGCCTTTATTATAATAAACATAATAAACCACAGCTTGATAATATCGTCTTTCTTTTCCTTGGATCAGGAATATATTTTTCACTTGTTTAAATGCAGAATTGTTGACTTTAGCTAACATGCACAGTTATGAAATTGTTCAGTAAATGAATAATGCACCCCACTAATATTGTCTGATACATTTCTGGGCAATGGCATCCACAATTCAATTTGAATACCAAAGGTAACAGCCTTGTAGTGTAGAAAGGATGTTATTGGCATATCCCATTTGGATCAGGTCTTGCTGAAAACAGTGGGAATTTTGCTATGATCTTCAGTAAGCACAGGAGTTTGTCCTTCTGCCACTGTCATTAAGTGAAACATATGTTTAAAGTGAAGCATATGCTCCAATGGTACATTTTATAGAGTAAGAAAACTACTTTCCTGCATAACGACACCATAGCTGCTAAAATAACTTTCAGGTAATACTTCAGCTTTACCAGTAAATTCCTTATATTTATTATCTGAATTTACTGTTTGTTATCTGCATTTCACTATTTTCATCTTTTTTTATTAAACTTTTTAAACTAAAACAAGAAAATAACTGCTGAACAATATGAAATGACAATAAGTAAGCAAATTACTTGCTCCTTATGCAAATGTGCCAGCAGGATCAATGTTTTTAAGGAATATATATTCGACATAGTAAGGTTCATAAATATTACCTTTATTAAACTGTGTTACTAGGTATGATAGACTGATAATATGAAAATGTTGGTAAGTAGGTATTACACTATAATTAGATATAAGTGGATATTTTCTGTGATTACAGTACACATAAAACTATAGCTCAGTACTTTAGGAAATTTGGACATGCATATTCATATTTTAATTACCTCATTTATGCATAGATTTGTATTTATAGATATGTCTAGGCATTAACTCACTATTGTTAAAAAGACCATACACAAATACCCTGTTGTAACATAAATCTCTCAGACCAAACAAATGTACAAAGTATATCTGACAGAAATAAAGGCCAGGTATGCTGAGATGCATTTACAAAAAGATTTCTTACCTCCTCCTCCTCCCTAGAAGAAACAAACACCCACAGCAGAGTATTAGCCCTGTTCCCCAGATCCATGACGCTATGAACATTTCTGGTAATGCCCAAAAACTTCCCAGTGGAAAACTGGTAACTACCAGTACAGCAGGAGTGGTGACTGAGAATGATACAGAAGACGGGTCATGATTTATAAACCACAGGTGCACTGTCATACCTAATGGCATTTGATCAACCTAGCAAGCTATTGATTAACCATTTCTGGAGAGAGCCTGTTTCATCTCTGTTCTCACACTTTTCTGCAGAGAGCTCCACTGGATTGATGGAGGCAGTTGCAGACATGGCCTTGAGCTAATGTCACATATCACTAGCGGTTCCAAAGTAATCAAACAGCTGTAATAGTTGATAATTTGAAGGTCTGTCAGGTGTGTTTTGATTTGCTCTGCATATTTACCAATTGCAGTTTATAGTTCAAGTTTAGCAATATACAAAATGCTAACCGACAGGTGTCCAGGGGAGTCAGATTGGGCTAAAAGGCTGCGTTCAGGTTGTCCTTCAGCTGCCAGCCTGTTCCCCTCAACCCCTCCTTCTTGTGGACTGTCTACCCTGGCTCTGGAATGCCACTGCAAGAGGGAATGGCAGGGGTTCAGCTGTGGGCAAAGGTATGGCTTCGGAGATGGGCTTACTCGCCCTCGCATTTCACTGGTTGAAAGGGAAAAATGAGTTTTCTATAATGCAGTGTGAGAGAGAAGAAAGCAGGATTAGACAATCATATTTCTTTTATTTTGTTTTGCTTGGTTGGTTTTGTTTGTGGGTTTTTGTTTTGGTTTGATTTGGTTTTTATAGTCCTTGAATCACCTTTTATTTTCCCATTAAATCTTTTTCCCTCTCTGTTTCTTACTAGTGAGAATTCAAACACTGGCTTGCCTTTAGCTGAGGCAGCAGACAGTGATCCCTCATTAGTCAGGGCCTAATATGTTTCCAAGGGGTTTAGTCTCTTTTTCAGGCTCACTGTTTTAGGCTTACATTTGTATCAGTACTTGCTGGTATCCCTACAGCTGTGTGATAAAACAGTAAACACTTGGTCCTTTTTGCTGTCCAAGCTGAACACTACACTGAAGGCTCTGAGCTGCAAATCTGGCAGATAGGAATATTGTCCTGGCTTCAAACCAATGGAGGCAGAGAGGCCCAGGGTAACTCTGTGCACATGCCAATACATTTGAGGCAATTTTTAAGTTCCTATACTGAAAAAAAAAAAGCTCTTTGTACAGCACTGAGATTTGCCCTCACTTGATCTAAATGCCAACTCCTTTTGTGTGCCAGCTCAAAATGTATTCCCTCACCTCATTTTCACTTAAGCACAGGTGTTTCTTTTGCTTTCCTAGGAAAACTGTTTTTCATCAGCTGTTATAACAGAATTGCTTTTTAAAAGCAATTTCCTGCTTGTTTCCATTATGGGAAATTTCAGTTCTGGGTGTTATCTTTGACTACATGCTATCACCTCCTCATCCTAAATAAGTATGTTACTTTTATTATGTTTGTGTCTAATTCTTATTGCATGTGTAAGTCTCAGCCTTATGTCCCTTATGTGGCAGTACCCTTGATAAATGACTATAGTCAGCACAGCTGCTCTTGCATAGTTTAAGGTGCTTCCTAGCTCTAGATCTTCTCCCATCTGGATTCTTAAAAAGGCCAATCTACAACCCCAAAGCCAGCCAGTGACCTATGTCCTTGTGATAAATGTAAGCAGGGGTGTTGTCTGCCACAGATACTGACAGATTCAGCAGGTGAAAAGTGTGAATCTTCTTTCATTTATACAAGTGGCCATTAGGCCTTCCTGATTTTTAGCAGCACCAGTAGAGTGCCCTGATATTCTGGGTATGGTATTCCAGTGTTCTTCAGTTTCAGACAAAGACATGACATCTGTCTGGATGCTGGGTGCCATTTCACACTGTCAAAGCTCAGGCAGTTGCCACCAACCTGTACAGCACGGATTGAAAGCACCATGTTGTTGCACTTATTGACAGATATTACATTTTCAGCAGCAAGTTATGTGTTGTGTATGAGGTTGACTCTCTTCCCCATTCCAGAAGGGCAACTCACAGGAGTTATGGATGCAGCCAGAAACAACATAATGACTCGTTTTACCCTGGCTTTGTGAAGCAGAATCCTGACATAAAAGGTAAGAATAATAGTGAAAAGAACTGACATTACTTGGCATCAAGACTCACCTCAGGACAATGATATCAGCAGAAATAAAGAACCACGTATCTTTGAATATATAAGCCTTTGTCACTGAAGGTTTGAATACGGGTGTTCATCCCTTAAGAATAGTAGAGAAACTCGGCAATGCACTGGATGGTAGTTAGAAAACACAAAACCTTTAAACAACTGTCATTTGACCTTTTGGTTAAGCTCTAGTGCATACTGAACTAGTACCATTCCAAAAAGGGCAACTCAAGAGGATGCAGCTGCACACAAGGTAGTGTGCTGGTATTTTATCCTGTATGATGTGTTTAATACCTGCTTCCACTTCAGCCTGGCTGCTCACACCAGCTGCAAGGTCAGCAGAGACACGTCTCTGTTTGTGTCTTCGTGGCCATGACTTGTACTGAGACTGATGCTTGGTTACATTGCACCACTTTCCCCAGAAGGGCACCAAGACAATTTCACCTAGCTATGCCCACTAGCTATGGGCAAAGAATGCCAGCAGCACTCTTATCTGTCACCTCTGCTCCAGCCCATGAAGTATGTTTGGACTGCTCCCATAAAGCAAACAGGCCCAGCTCATATCCATGTGATTCCTGAAGCCTAGGAGAAGCCTTCTGGCTTGCTTTGTACAGAAGCAACACTAGTTGTGTCCAAACCCCAGCTTCCATCTCCTGTACTGTAGCTATATGGCTTTCTGTAGTCATGTTCCATACGTGGTATTCAAACAGACAGTAATAGATAGGCCAAGCTGAGGAAAATAGTTGTGTTTTTTTCCAGTGTTCATAATTTGGGAGCACTGGTGCACAGAAGGGTGTGATGGAGTTAGGAGAGGCTGCTGATTATATTTGGCAGTAAATAACAAAGTCGCACACAGCTAACCATAAAAAACATTTATTCACTGGAAGTAAATAAGGGGTATACCCTGTAAATAAATTATTGACTGTTTTCTTTTGCATATGTTGCAAGAACAGTGTTCGTATCAATACATGTCATCAACAGATGAAAACCACACAAAAAAACTCCAGCTTGGCAGTGTGGAGGCAGCCCTGCAGTTAACGGAGCAGGAACAGCCTGATGTACCACAGCCAGGAGGCATAATTCCAGCCATGAATCATATCTGCAGCTATGAAACATGTAAAATATACCTCAGAAAGGCGAAACAATACCAAAGATTAAACAAGAAATTGCACAGCATAGCTGCTTGTAGCTCAGAACCTTTTGCAGCCAGAAAACTGCTAATAAATAACTATATGCCACCACCTACTGGTAAACGTTTTTGAATGGCACCTGTGTTTTTACGGCAGTCATGGAACTGTGCTAGTCAGTGTTTGCGTCTTGTTTCTATAAAAGAAAAAAGGGTATTTATTTTAGATGCATAAGTATTTTTTCTTTGCATCTACATACACGTAAATACATGTAAATAGCTTTTATGAAAACTCAAATACTCCTAGTTTCTGGGGAAGGGGAACTTAGGTTTGCTCAGGGTGTGGGTGTTTTGAAGTGTGGGTGTTTTGAAGGCTGTTGTTTGTTTTTTCTGTGCTGATATGCTGGGTAAGACTGCTGAGGCTCCTGAAGGCAGAGCTGAAAACCTGACTTTTCTGGGATCACTGTGAATGTTGCTGTTATTTCAACAGGATTAGGGGTTTACTCTTCTCCAGCCATGAGAAGCAGCTATTTTTAGGGAGGAATGATGCCTGTCATCACATAGGATCCTGTACTGAGGGGTTGGTCCAGAAACTGAAGGTCCTTGACTAGCATTACTGTTCACTTAAGGCAGCCCCCATGCATTTAGAAACTGGAAAGCATCAGCAATGCTCCTGGCACAAAGGAGAGAAAGCTGGCTGCTGTGTTCACCAGCAGTACTAGACCTGCCCTCCCACCATGTAGTGTCATTGTTCAGCCTGCCTTCACCATGGTTGCCAGCTGTGTTTTGGCAAAGACCTGCCATCACAGAGAGAGATTAATGCCACAGAAGCCATTAAGTCCTCATTTGATGAGTCCACATTAATGACTCATCTTCACTGCATTTCGTTTTTTCTGTGCTTCCCCTTGAGGAAAAATTACTACTAGGAACGGAATTACAGCACCTCTTGATCACTGCCACTTCTTATCCCATCTTACTTTCTCTGTCATTTTAGAACTTTGTTGAAAGAGCATAAACTAGCTGCTGTTATCATGGGATCATGCCAGAAATATGGTATCTTCCTCAGAGAGACTGCAATCCCAAAACAAAATCTAACATCCCTACCTGGATTCACCTTTTTCCTAGTTTTATTGGTTAACTTGAAAAGGTGGAAGTCTTGTATACCTAAAGAAGAATGGAGTATCTAAAAGAATATGAGTAAAACAATATTAAAGATGCTGCAGAGACTTAGCCAATCAGTTTAATTATTTAATGATCCATACAACTGACAGTAAATTCATGCTAATGTAACTGTGAAGTAAATACATGCTAATCATTCTACAGCTCTATTTTAGCAACTGTCATGTGTGTTCAAAGGGCAGATTTTACCTACCTTTTACTCAGTCTTCTGCAAAATCGGTGAGTCATCTCTCTCCAGGAAAATAGTATGCTCAGATTTCTTTTTTTTTTTTTTTTTTCATTATTATTTGCTTTTCAGTAGATTGTTTGAATGCAGACTGGTAGAAATACAACTTTTCTGTAATCTGATATCTTTGTGATACCTTTGACCATGCCATGTTTTTCACCATGAAGCACTCTGCATATATACAGTGCCTTCTATCTGCATTAGGACAATCAACATTGGTGGGTTATAAAGTTGGGTGGGTTTGGGAACTGGGTTTATCTGCATCCTGTCTCAGGATAACTGCACCTGAGCATTTAAATAATATGTACAGATGTTTCCTCTAATGACTGAGTTAATTTTTACATCAGTATCTTAGAGTATCCTCTGAATGTTCTCACATATCAAATAATTAACTTTGCTTGCTTACACCGTATCAGTCCATTTTCTCTCTGGGATTTTCTTTGTTCCTTTGCAATGTCACTTCAAAACCCTTCTGTCAAAACCTGGAGCTTACAATGCCACTATCTTTTCTTTAAGCATTATAAACTAAATATCATTAGGAAATACCATCCCTTCATTTGAATGAGAGTATTATAATAACATGTTGTATCCTGGCATGACAGGTTTCCTTAAAACTGTAGAAAAGAGAACTATTCAACCTATGGTTGCTAGTAAGTACTGAGAATATTAAGGTTTAATTAAGTTACTTTTTTCTAGGTATTGCAGAGAAGAATCTGTAAAGAAAGAGAGCAATTATGAAAGCAGAGACAAAAGAGAACTGAGATGGGAACCCCAGCAAAGAAAGGAAATGGATGCAAAATGAACCATGGGGAGTCATCAACACTCACTCAGTGCAGCAAACGGCATCTTCTTAAAGCTGTTGGTTGGTTTTTTTTTTTAACTCTGGAGTTGAAATGTATGCTTTGATAACAAAACAGTAGCTTCTGTATTATCCCATTACACTAAAAGCCTAATTGTACGTACTCAAAATACTGAACTGGGAGAAATAAAAACTCGGATGTGATTACGGAAATTATGCAGCTCACGACTACCAAATAATTATTTGGAGAAAGGTGGTTAGGTAATGAGCCAGCAGCAGATTAGTACAGTGTAATTGTCTGGATGGAAATGACAAGCTATTCTGGGCTGCCCCAGCAGATGGAGCAGGGAATGTAACGGCACCTTCCTCCTCCCTTTGCCTGCCTTTGCTTTGCTTTGCCTCTATTTTTTTTTTTTTTTTTAAAAAAAAAAAGTGCACTATCCTGTTTCCCACACACCACTATAGGTTACTAGTTACTCTTTTGCACCTTGTTGCATGCATTCATCTGCCTGAGTTAGCTTTCCATTAAGTGCTGTACCTCTTAATTCATGAGCTCTGCTTCATCATACTCACAACTCACTTTACATCTCCATTTAGAAGCCACAGAAATTGAGATGTTGGAAGGTCTCCATACGTCCAAGTTTACATCAGCAGTAGCAAGTGGTGTTAAGAAAACCAGAGTGGATATGTAGAGTGAAATGATGCCGAAGATATGATGTCCCCTCTATCCATATTTTGGAGGTTTATTCCTTCTCTCTTGACACTAGCTCTCTGGTGCAATGGACTGAATAGTCACAAGCAGAACAGACTAGATGTCCTCCTGTATTGCAAAGGTTTACATCCATCTAAAATTAAAAAATGTGCATTGTAAATTCCAAGCCTGCCTCACCAAATGCAAACCAAAGCATTGAAAGAGGGGACATCTGGAAGGTTTGCTTTGCACTCCTGATTCAAACTGAAATGCTAAAATATGTATGCCAAGTTTATTTCTACAAGCATATGTAAGACCTTTCCTCTTTTCACCTACATCTCCAAGTAAGATAGTATTGCATGACATCTAAACCTCACAATTGTCAGGGAGAATAGAAAAGCTGACCAAGCAAGTTGAAACAAAGGCTCCAAAGTGGCCAAGATGCTTAACCACCAACAAGCAAGTACAAAATCCTTTCCCAGATACCTTGGCTCTTGGTTTATCGGACACTTTAAATGGAGACCAAAGGACAGGAAGAGAGAAGGGCTGGCTGTTTTGCTGTTCTTCACCCCAAGGCAGTCATCTAGATGAAATCAAACTGGTTTTATCTTTGACAGACTGGAAGATAGCTGAAAGGCTTTGAAAAACATAACAGGAGAAGACGGAGACTGAATGGCCAGTTTGTAAAAGAAACATTAATATTAAAAATAATCATTGACACAAGTATCCATTCAGTGAGAAGGACGGCATCTTCAGAACTCTGTTGTTTACAGCCATCTCCATCTTCTCCGTGCAGGTGCTGGCATTCCTCTGATCTTACAGCTCGGGTTTTTTGACCTGTAGTCAACAGTGGGGACACTTACTTCAGGCTACAGCTACTGCAGATCTAAAGGGGAGACAGAGGCCAACAAGGAACCAGTAGTTGGAAACCATCAGTATGTTCCCCTGGATGGTGATTTCACTGGCTATTGCGGCCACTTTGGGACTGAAGAAGTCTCCAGAAGTGAGGAAATTGAGGAGTGGGATTAACAATGTCAGCTGTAAAACATTTGCAGCCTGGAAACACTGAAGGCCACCAGAGAGAAGTTACATCACAGCTTTCCTTAGGGAATTTTCCTCTTGTTTCATGATCCTCTATCACTTTTCCCTTTGATCTATCTATGAATACAGGGGTCATTCTCTGAGCACATCCATGGTGGATCACTCGTAGCCTGTTGCCTACATATTGTAAATTTGCCTGGAACAGCTGTACATAAATGTATCTTTTAATGCAGATCTAAGCTTCACTGGACTGTACAAAATGTGAAGAGCTAGATGAAGTAATGGGACACACAGCTATGCAACTGAGACACATTTTTTTCTTCCAAGGGAAAACACATGTGTCCTTCTACTGCCAGAATAACTTGAATGTTGTATTTTCCCCAACCTGGAATTTCCCCAATGTGCTACTTTTTACATTACAGCTTTTACTGGAGGATACGAGTGAAGAATTCAAGAGTGAGTTCCTCTCTATATTGCAGCAGAAAGTTGCCTCTTCTAGCAGACAACCATATCCAATCCAAAGTCATGCCCTTTTCTGTGATATATTCCTCTTCATGATCATATTTCTAGACCACCAGTTTTTTTTTTCCTTTTCTTTTTATACTTTTTTTTTTTTGCTAAAGGGAATTATGACAGTGAACAATGTCCTCACTGTACAGAAGGAAGCAAAAATAAGGCATGGTGCTGTAATAGACATAATATGAAAGTATGAAAGCAACTTCAAAGTGCTGCTCAACTGTCCAGATTAGATTAAAAAATGATGAATATGGGACTACATAAACGAGCTGCCCGAAGCACAGCCCACTACCTTTCCATGTGAATTGGCCTTCTGGCCTGAAAAAATGGAATTGCAACTGAATGCAGATGGCTAATTGAAAAGCTGTGTTAACTCTTAACAAGTAATTCAGATTTTCCACTACCAGAATTGCTGTAATATTTAATTACATATTTTTTTCTATATGCTTTTATATTATTTTTAACTTTAATAGGAAAAGAGATTTACCTCATATGGCTTTACTTTGCAGATGAAAAGACTTAAACCACAAGCAGAAAGACAAAAATGAAAAAAGAAATACACAAAAAGAATATGGTGACATAGGAAGAAGAGCGTGATGAGTAAGAGATGACAGGTAGGTGTTGCAGAGAACAGGGGCTGAGGAAGATAAAGGAAATCAAGGTAAAAGACAGAAGCACTGAAATGGCTGGAAAGATTAAAAAGGGTAACAAATTCCTGCTTTTCTTAACAAACTGACAAACATCAGTGTTCCAGTAGCCATACAGCTCCAGACTGATCTCATAAGTTAAATAGGTTTGGCGTGGTCAGAAATGTAGTGGCAGCCTTCCAAAAACCACTCCTGAGCTACAGAAAGCATTTGACTTGCTGAGTCAGTGTGGAGACAGCTCTCCAGAAGAGTGAAGGCACTCTGCCAACACCAATACATGCCTTTGGATGAGCCGCCTTCTGACAGCTTATGGCAATACAAATTCCCACAACAGTCTCCCCCAGAATTTTTGGGCTGGTCCAAAGACTTCCAAGGGTGACAGATATAAAAGGGAAATTCTAATTATAACTGCAATGGTAATTTGTGGCAAAGGAATGATATGGCATAGAGACTCAACTGCAAGAAGAGGTTAATCTGACTGGAAGCAGGAATGCCAGAGACAGGACAGAATCCTTGCAAGGGAGTTAAGTTTCCCTCAGTGATAAGAAACAGCCTCAGCATTGTATTGTAGCCTTACTGGAATGGGAGCACTCAGGGACCCAAGCTCAGGAGTTACCTTTGGGCAGCAGAGCTGGGCTGTGGAATGGACTGATGGCCAGGCTGAGGTGCCCCATGCCACCACTCTTGGGACTGGTGCTGGTGCAAGTGTAAATAAGGAACCTGCCTGAGACACATCTTTGCAGATTCCATGTACAACTGCATACTGCAGGAAGATTCTACTCAATGCATTGTTCATTAATTTTTTTCTTTTGTATTTAAGCTCAATATGTGTATGGTACCATAAAAATTCCCCAGTAGATGCCACTGGTGAGCCCTACTGAAGACGACATTGCTATCTGCCCCAGTTCTCTTCTCTTTTGGCAGAGCTTACCTCCCTTGGCAGCCAGAGCATCGTGAAAGAAGTGCCCACCTCCGTTCCACCACCTCAGGCCTGAGGCCAGTGTCAATTCAACTCTACCCTCAATGGCATTTTAAGACCAACTGCCAGGCTCCACTGAAGGCATCAGAGCTCATGTTTCCTAATGTTCCACATCTTCTGCTTGGATCAAGCACTTGTGCCCTGTGTTTGCAAAGCATGGAGGAGAGGTGGCTTGGGTGTTCTCCCCAGGCATACCAGCAGCCATCATGTTTGCTTGAGTGATCTCAATGGAGCTTCTTGGGCAGTGATGCTCAAACCCATCTAAATTCCTGCTGTATTTTCACATTCAGCTGATGCCAGTGTATGACTGTGACTCAGTTAAAGCAGAACACAGAAATACGCTCAGACAGGCTGTTTTATTTATGCATTTTTAGGGCATAGGAATTTGTCAGTAGTCTTCTAGCCTGGCTTCATGCTTCATCTACACCACAGAATGTCACCTAAATCAGATACCATAACCTTGGCTTGAACCAGACCATATCTAACATGAATGAATAAAATGTTGATTTAGAGACAATGGGAGAAAGGAAAAAAACACTGAATCCCTGGGGAAGCAGTTAAACAGTAAAAAATACGGTTACTGTGAAATATAGGCCTCATTTCTACTATGCCTACCTAGTCTTTAGCACATAAAAACAAAGAATACATTTTTTTAAATACAGAAATATGTACATCAAAGATGGAAAAAAAGCTGTTTGGCTATTTAAGTCCTTTCCAGTGAAGTCCCAGTTGTGGATTAGGCATAGGAATAGCATGGTCACCCCCTCCACTCGCCCACTCAAATCCACCCCTTTGCCGGCTCTTTCTTGTCTCCTCTCTCCTAGGACTGACCCAGGGCTGTGAATGAAGGAGCTCATTGTCTGCAGGACCTCTGCTTCATCTGCTCTAATGGTTGGAAGGTGTCTAATGAATGAGGAGAGGGGTACATCTCTGTGCACACGCCCTGGATGGGCAGGCTGCAAAGCAGGTACTGTTCCCACCTCCGCTGCAGAGCCCTCCTGCAGGGATAAACAAGTCCTCTGCCAGGCTCTCCACAAGGGGCCCCTGTGTTTTCCTCATTTTCCAGTTGCCCCACAGAGGCCCTAGAGTCTAATTTGCAGAAGTGTTGGGCGCACACAACCATAAGTGAAATCAGAAAGGTGATGATTGACCAAAAAAATCTTCTGTTTCCTCACAAACATGAGACTCAAGTTCATAGAACTGAGAACTCAGAATAACGGATTATGAGCATATTCAATTTAAGTGCCTGAATTCCCTGTCTGTATCTTGGAAATCATGATAGAAAATAAATGAGTGATTGTTTGCACAGCACTCAGCCACCAGAGTGTTACTTAGAAAAGATGGTGACAACATTAGTATTTCCATCTTTAGAGCAGAGTTTGAATAGCAGACAGGAAATCGGGCATAAAACTGCCAATTGAACAGTGGAAAATTATACACACAGCGAGCACCATCCACCCTGTGGGCTGAGGAGGGGACAATGAAAGTAATATGTTATATTGTCCTTAAAAGACAGGGTCAAACCTGTATAAACTGGAAGTTCGAAACAAAGCGACCCAGGCAATTTTAATTCCAGCAGTTTCTCGAGTTAAGTGCCTTACTGGAGGGAAGCTCCTGTACTGTACTTGATTCTGTGTAACAGGGGTTTATGCTGAAATTCTTGTTTTATAGGCAAACTCAAAAAATTCTTATTTGGGAAGCCCAGAGGTTTCTTGACACAGTTCAGTGCAATGCAGCACAGTTACTCAAGTTGGTTTGGGGCGGGTTTGTTCTAGAAATGCAAACAGTAGGTCTTCATCAGGACACTCCCTGTACCTGAGTTAGAGCAGGACCTGTTAACTCCCTCATAACTACTCCAGGTGCAGAACTGCTTTAATACAAATATTCCATTTCCAGTACTGACAGGGTGCTATCTTGCAGAGTTTTTTCATGTTTTGAGTGACCATTAATAATCTCTTATTGTTGAATGGGTGGAGAGTTTTCTAACAAACAAAAGCACAACTTATTTCCAGCTTCAAAGGAGAAATGTGCATTTTTGGGTAACAACTATGTATTATTTTATGATGATTTTTGCAACAGCTGAGACCGATATCTATCAGTAGGTGGTTTCTATTGTTTGAAAGTTGGTGCAAGACTAGTAAAAAACCCATAAACAGTATATTGACAGTGGAAAAATACTACAGTATCACCCATGAATGTTCTAATTTCAACATCAAAATCTGGTAACTTGTCCATTTGTTCCACTTCTTAAACAATGCATAATCTTTCTGCAAATACCTTCGACACTAATCAAGAGCCACTTGTTCAGACAATTCACCTCTGACTCCTTGTAGATCCCCATTCTTGGTGGAGTTCTTAGAAAGATACAGCCAGGCCCTTCCAATGCCCCTCCAAACTCTGAGGCTTAGAAGTATCTCCCTTGACCCTGGGTCCTCAGTTCACATCACAGTGACTGAGGCATGTGCCACCCCCTTCCAAGCTTCAGTTTCCTTGATTCTCTAGGGTGGGTACAGGGCTTCACCACACTGACCTCACTGCAGGATGAAGAGTTACTGAGCACACAGAGTTTTAAACCTTTGCCTGCATTTGTGTTAAAATCACTGTTGGCCATGCAGAAAATTTAGCACTTCAAATGCAGTAACCGTCTGTCATTATTAAACCAGAGAAGGCACCTAACACAGGATTTCTGTGAACCCATACCCTCAAACCAAAATTGCCTGTCATAGAGAGTTAGTGATTTATAATTGCACGACTCAGTAGCCGATGGCTCAGGTGCTGGCGTGTAGGAAGGTGTCAGGCTTAGCTGATGGTTGAGCATAGAAACAGGAGCCATCTGAGCAGCTAGATAGAGGCTGTTCCTTTGATATTCAGCACTGCTGTTGGCTGCTACCCCAGTCCTCTGCACCTCTGCAGCGGTCACTAAAGATGCTGGCAACTGGAGAGGATCAAGAGACAAGGACTGGAACATACAAATTCCAACAAAATCTCTGTTTAGCTTAACCAAGGTTATGACTGTGCAGGCAGCTCAAATGGTGAAACAGCTTCTTAGTGGCAGTAGGAAGGGAATTACCCTTCCCACTCTTTCCTGTGTCTCCCTTCTTCTGTTTCAGCCACATCCTCCCTTCCCTTGCTCTGGGTGGTGCTGGTGCTTGCAAGATCCTTTTGTTGCTGGTTTGGCTCTCTAACCCAGCAGACAAACATTCATGGGTTTTTTTGTGGATTTGATTTCTGCTGGAGCAGTGAGTTAAGCTGCGCCACACAACAACCCGACAATTGCTGGGACTGGCTGAGGACAGGAGAAAGAGGCTAGAGGCGGGAGCAGACCTCAAGTCTGTGCCTATCAGTGCTGGCAAACTGATAAAAGTCCTTCACAGAATACTGTTTCTTTAGTTGAACCTTCAGGGAGCTCAAGACATTTAATTACGTACATTAGGGAACAGATTTGATAACAGTTAAAGAAGCAAGCAAAGAATCCCAGTGAAGAAGGGGTTTAAAGACTGAAAACTGAAGCTAGAGAAGTTCATGCTATAAATACAGCAAATGGAATAATTATGGTAATTGAGTACAAAAGCCTCTTTCCAAGCTCGTTCTGGGATTTTCCTGTTGCCGGCATATTTACATCATGGTTTCTCTGGGGGAGCTTCTCCAGGAGATGTGCTCAGCTTCACAGGCGTTCCAGCAGCCCACACAGGCACTGGATCATGGGCCAGCTGACATAGCCACTTCAGCTCTGGTGTGTTGCAACTCACTGATAACCTGGCCATCAAACATGTGAAGCAAAGCTGATACATGGCAGTTCATAGAACCATAAATCACAGAACAGCTTGGGTTGGAAGGGACCTTAATGCTCATCCAATTCCATCTCCTCCGCCACAGGCAGAGACACCTTCCACTACACCAGGTTGCTCAAAGCCCCATCCGACCTGATCTTGAACAGGAACGGGGCAGCCACAATTTAGCAAAGCATGCTTTATTAGAGGAGAGGGAAGGGGTGATAAAGAGACTGGAAAATTAATTAAAAAATATACTTTTCCTTCATGAAGGTAACAGCCGTGAACCCGTAAAGGCAAATGAGTGACATACAGTCTAAAACTGTAGAACGCCCGTGGGAAGCCATCGAGTAAATAAAACAAGCAGCCAAAAGGAAACGTTGCCGGCCCCGGGCGACACCGCACGCAGCTCCCACGGCAGCTGACCCTCCCCACCCGCCTCCCGGCCCTCCACCTCACAGCCCCAGCGCCATCCCCTCCCGGCCAGCCCCCTCCCGCCGCCGCCGCCGGAGCATGCGCGGGGCTGGGCCGGTTCCGCCGCCACCCCCGCTGCCCTCATAGCGGCGCTGCCGGCACTTGGGGTCCGCTGC
>JAOEHX010068789.1:0-15507 GCA_025448015.1 Bolborhynchus lineola
TCATGGCCCTCCTCTGGACTTGTTCCAACGATTCCATGTTCTATTTGTGCTCAGGACACCAGAACTGCGCATAATTCTCCAAGTGAGGTCTCATGAGCGCAGAGTAGAGGGGCAGGATAACCTCCTTTGACCTGCTGGTCACGTTCCTTTTGATACAGCCCAAGATACGGTTGGCTTTCTGGGCTGCCAGCACACACTCCAGGCTCATATTCATTTTTTCATCGACCAACACCCCCAAGTCCTTGTCCATAGGGCTGCTCTCAGTTTCTTCTCTGCCCAACCTGTATGCGTGCCTCGGATTGTTCTGACCCAGGAAAGTGGAAAAGAAAATCAGTTATAACATTCAAAAGTGTTAAATCACTGAAAAAGGGATTTTACCATGTCTGAGCAGAGGTTATTTTTACTTTCTGGGAAAAGGAGAGAAGAATAAATTTAATTCTGTTTTAAACTTACACCAATTGATTCTGTCTTTTTTATTTTTTAATCTTTTTTCAGAGCTTCTTTTGGTGTTCACAATTCAGTCCTACTTAATCCTCTAGGCGCTGGTGAATTGAATTTTAGGAGTAGGATTTACAGTTTCAGATAGTACAAGATTTTCTTGTCTCAAATCAGCAAGGGAAATACACCTGCCGGAAAAGAAAGAACAGCTTTTACCCACATTTGTTTTGCTTAACTCCAGCAATGTGTATCTAAAGATGATAAATACCAATCTATGCTACTGTTCTTTTCTTCTCTCTTCTGCATTCTTAACCCTAAAATAAACGTATATCTTGTCTACTGGGGTTATATTTTTATCTGTCTACTTTGTATTTGGATTAAAGTAGATGTAGCTTTTTTTTCTTTTTTGGTTTGGTTTGGAGAGATATGCAGACTGCTGTTTGTTTTGATTCATCCTTTTTCTTTGTTCACTGTCAAAGCCTGAATCTTATCATTTACCTTCCATATTAAAGTAACAGCTTTTCAGGCTAGCAATCAAATACTTGAATGAACATACAGTATACTTGTCTGTTTTATATGAAATATAAAAGGCTATGTAACTCTAGGCCAAGCATATCTTTCACACTTTTAATTCTTATCAGCAACTACAGATCTTTATAAGGCTGAGTTCTGCACTTGGTATCACGTAACTGAAAAAGAAAGCGACAGTTTAATGTACTTTTCTCTTTTTACTGTGAATGAAGAAAATAACTGCCAATAAATTTCAAAGAAACCCATTGTCAAAGATATTTTCTGTGTGTGTGTCCAGCTGGTAAGGAAAAGAAAATTCACCTTTTAACTTTGAGATTACAGCTTCCCTCTGCTCTTTTGTTAACCTGAGGACATCATAAAGAAATAGTTAAGGAAGAAATCTTTGTAATGAAGCAGCTCCAGTAATTTCTTTAGCTAGAGGTAACATTTTCAAAACCATCTAAATTATTTAGAAATTAAACATATTTTCACTTTCATTAATAGACTTAAAGGTAAGGGAAGCTTGCAAATGTGATTTAGACACCTAACCAGGTACAGAATTCTCAAAAGCTCAAGGGATTAAAATTTCTGATGCTCTCAGTGTTCAAACCACTACTGGACTGCTTCCAAAGAACTTACCTTTATTCTCCTAGCATTTTTAAGGTATATTTAAAATATTGTTCTACATCATTTGTTATTTCTGAGAATTGTGGTCTTTTTACTTTTTCACACATTTGCTATCAAATGAAGAGAAAAACATGATTTTAGCTTTTCATGAGTGTTTATTCCTAATTAAAAAGAAGCTTTAATGGAAGAATGTTACTGGTATTTAACAATTTAAACAGCTGCGATGTTATTTTCAGAATACTGAAACATGAGCAAGTCAATAATGGCTGTTCTGACACTTTACTGTCAGTGTCATGGAGTTTTGTGTGACCAGTGCTTCATTTGACAACCGAATCTATATTTAACACATCCAAATGACCTTGGAATGGTGGTTTTGAGCATTTGCACCACTATAATAGGGCTTTGAATGTTTCAGACCTTAGCAAATCAACTTATGTGAACAGTTACTCAAATGTGGATGTTGAAATCCTGTCAGATGATTCCATGTCAAGGTTGAGAGATATTAAATTGAATGTTTTTTTCTTCTAGAAAGGTAGTAAGAAATTAGCCAAATAACATTAACCTAATAATTGTAATTAAACTTTGTTATGTTAGCAGTATTAAGTCATTGCTTTCTTACTTTTCGCAGCATTATTTTCCTCAGAAATTATTTTTAAATTGAGTTTGGATACTGAATCAATCATGCTGTGATAATAGTCTGAGAATCATGCTGGTTATTTCCAAATATAGCACTCACTGAGTACACTGTTCTAATAACATCTCTGCCAGTGTTACTTCTAGTTAGAACTCTAATGTTTTGACAGTATTTTATGCTGTAACTCTGGTATCACTACTGCCATTCAGTATGAAGGGCAATCCACATAACTCATTATTGCCATCTTCATTTAAGAATGACATTAATGAACAACAAATTTTAAATATTGATTCTTTTACGCATCTCAGGAAATGAATTTGTATGATAAGAGCTGCTCTTAGTGGTTTCTCCCAGTAGGTGGTCCTTGCAGTGTTGTTTTAAAGTGAAATGCTGATTTAAAACTTTTTAAAGCTTCTTTTCTCCATTTCTCATCAAAATTTCTTAACATGCAATTTTAATCACTACACAAAATCAACACGATATGATGATAATCTAGTGATTGAGACCATAAGTATTATGGACATATTCTGAGCTGGTGTAGATTATCCTAGCTTCGCTTGCTTTTATAGAGCTAGACAAGCTAAAAACTAACCACAATTTCTCACTAGCCTCTATTTGGAAAAGTCTAAAAGAACTCATTTAAAAACTTCGCTGAATCAGACTAAACTACTGAATCACAGCTTCAGTGTAAAGAAGAAAAACTTCAGTAACTCCCATCTTTCAAACAGGACATGTTGAAATGGCTACATTCATAAATAACAAGGTGACAACCCTACACAGACCATCTGTGGATAGGGCATTTAATGAAACTTTGTGATCTGTTCTTGGTTATGAACTATGGTTGCATACCCTTAAAAGAACATTACATTTCCAGACATGAATAATGAGTCTATAGTTGAGATTACAGCAGAAACTTTTGAGTTTTACCCAACAGCTGGATAACTAGGATGGTCAATGATAAGTACACCATAACATTTTATCTCCTCCAGAGATGCAAGCAGTAAACCAGAAAAAATGCTAAGCCAATAAAATCTCATTAGAAAAAAAAAAATGTTTACAACACCAGAAATAATGGTAACTAATAGTAAATGATAATTGTAGCAATGTGATATACAATGCAAGAGTACCCACAGTTTATCTGTGACTGGTTTAGACTGGTTTGTTTAAAAACACACTTCCGTAAACACCGCAGGAAAAAAAAATCTCACACAAATATGGAATATTTTAGTCAAAGTTGGTCCATGCAGTATAACAGGGTTATACAGGATTTGCTACACTGTAGAGGGAAATGAATATGGTGTTTAACAGAGAGCGTGATATAGTCTGATGATTAACTTGTCTGACTGTCCTGTTTACAAGCATCCCCCACTTCTTATATTCTCATCTGCTCCTAAGTAATCCAGAATAATTAACAGTAGTATTTGTTCTTACTTCATTTACACCTGCACTAAGTGCTTTTTTTCTTAAATGCTGTATTTTTACTGCCTGTTTTATTACTTTTTTATCATTCACATTTTAGGCATGACAGATGCTAATAAAACTGTCCTATTATTTATCTCTGCCACTGGCATAATAGCAACTTTAATGAAAAAAAAAAAGGATAAAAAACTTGGACACTGATAATTACTCCAATCACATTTACCACGCAATGCAATATAACTCAGTGCATCTTTATACTGTGTCTTTCATGTATTCACATCACAGAGAGAAATACACAGAGTTGTCACTAAACACAAGTCAAGCTGAACAAATGGGTTTTTAATTTGGCTAGAAAACACAGTCAACCCACTGCTCATGATCTCATAGGGAAGGACACTGCAAAGGCATGAAGTAGTAGAAAATCTTTGAACTAGTCAAATCAAACTGGTTATGAGGAAGAGATTCAAAGGTGAAGCAACTAGCACTACATAATGAGAATAGGCTGTATGAATCTGCAGTACAGCAAATATAAATCAAAATGACCAAAAATGGGATAAAAAAATATCCAAGGCTAAGTTAACAAAATAACTTAAATGCCCAAGATGAAATTTTGGGATGTTTAAAAAAACCTGGATCGCAGCTGGTTACATTAATATGTGGAAGCTGAACCAGAATTTTGAATCAACACGCCAGAGGCTTGAATAATGGAGTTTGTATCTTTATGAAAAATGACAAAAAAATTACTGATGTGAGAAGAATAAAGAAAAACCTTTGTTTGTAATTTAGTACTTGGCAGGGCCAAATCTTGGTTTTATTTATGTTTGCAGTTGTCAGATCTAGAGGTTGTATGAAACTTCCCTGATGTGTAAGGCAATACAGAATTCCATCTTTGTTACTTCTGTATTCCTTTTACTTACTCCATCTGCTTGCAGGATTTCAGAATTCTAGTACAGGCAACAGACTTTAGTGGCATTTTGAGCCGCTTGCTTTATGCAGTGCTATTATTCAATGGATTAAACTCTGGCCCCATTAAAATTAATGATAAATTGGACCCTAACTTCTGAGCATACAGAATTTATCTGTAATATTCCCAACAGTACACACATAAGCTTAAATTTAATTCTCTCATTAGCAATGGATGAACCGCCACAGGCTATGTGATTTGTTTCAGATAAACATCACAAAAATTTGGCTGCTTCTCCAGCTATCCATATTAATTGGCAAATGTGTAGGAAATCTCATGAGAACTGACTCTCAGGAAATTTCTAGCAATTAATACATCTGTTTTAAGTTAGAGGATCTATCAGAATTTTGGCAGTTGCATGACAGTATTTGTCAGAATCTAGAAGAAAGGAAGCCATACAAACATTTATTTTAAAAGAAAAATATTGAGAATAACTTTTTAATGACAACATTCATCTTTGTATCATTTAGATAGTCAGGTATTCATAATGGCTTTTCAGGCCTTTGAACAGATATGCTTAAAGCTTATAAAAACTACAGAAAAATATTTTCCACAAATCCAAAGTATTAATTTTTTCCCCTTGGATGGTTCAACAATTATATATTCAAGCCCATAGGCTTAAAAGCAATTTCATAAAGAATTAAATCATACATTTTTTACTGTTTTACTACAAGAAATGGTCCACAAGATGGTGAATATAGCCTGAAACTCATGATGCAACCTTCTGCAGACATTTGGGAGGATGACTATCTAGGACTACACATTACAAAAAATGCTAATAACTGCCAATGTCAGAATCCCCTACAGACTATGAGTACATCTAAATCCCCAAAAATCATTTAAATTGAGTTTAAATTGAAAATATCTTCATATAGGTAAAGATGGTTAAACACTGGCATAGATTGTCTAGAATATTTAGGGATCTTTGTCAGTAGTTGTCGTGGTTTAAGCCCAGTCAGCAACCCAGAACCACACAGCTGTTCACTCCCTCCTCCCCTTCCTCCCCCCTACCCCCAGAGGGATGAGGAGTAGAATCAAAAGAATGTAACTCGCACAGGTTGAGATAAGAACAGTCCAGTAACTGAGATGTAACACAAACCACTACTGCTACTACCAATAATAGTAAGGTTAAGGGAAATAACAAGGGAAGAGAATACAACCACTCACCACCTGCTGACTTATACGCAGCCCTACACGAGCAGTGATCCAGCCCTTCCGGGTAACTGCCCCTATTTTATATACTGGGCATGATGTGCTGTGGTATAGAATACCTCTGGCTAGTTTGGGTCAGGTGTCCAGCTTCAGCTTCCTCCCAGCTTCCCCCCAGCTTCCCCTCCTTCCTGGCAGATCATGAGACTCAAAGTCCTCGGTCAGAATAAACATCACTTAGAAACAACTGAAAACATCAGTGTTATCAGTGTTCCCAGGCTGAAAGTAAAATACACAGCACTGCACCAGTTACTAAGAAAGAGAAAAATGACTGCTACTGCTGAACCCAGGACAGTAGCAAACTGAGAGTAGGCTGGACAAACTTCTGTTAGGAAATAATATAATCCACAGCAATCCTATTTCATTTCAATGAGATGAACTAGATTACTTTTAGATCAATTTTATGTTATCCTATTAACAAAATTAATGCCCATGTTGCATGAAACCAAGTGGTTGTCCCTGTATTTCAAGTAGAGGCCAGTCAGTATTTCACATGGTTCAGCCTCAAAAGTTCCTTTCACATATAATTAAGGAGAATCAATACTAGTTTTTAATAGTGGTTAGATTATGATGTAGTAGAGATGAATGCCTGATCATAACCACTTCTTTATAATTTTTTATCTTTATACAAATTTACCTTAACACACTGTCTAGTTCATTACAGTTTATGTCAGCTTCCACTTACTGCAACAAAGTACCGTATCTACCGACTTATACATCCTGCCAAAAATTTAATTACTATAACTAAAAAGGTCTGAAAAAATACAGCTACTGCATGCTAACGCCATCATACAAAATCTTGCAAGCAAGTCACAAAAATGTAACAAATACTATTGCTACAACAAAGACAAGATAATACTGAGCATTATCTGATGACATCTGACTCCATGGCATGAACACCAATGAACACAACAAACAGGAAAGGCCAAAGCCTGGGCAACAAACAGGAAGATCTGGAAACCACTGTGCAGCAGGAAAGCTATGACACAGTTACCACCATGGAAACATAATGAGATGACTCACACAACTGGAGTGCTGCAGTGGGTGGCTATAAACTCTTCAGAAGGGACAGGAAAGGAAAGAGGGGCTGTGGGGCAACCCTGTATGTTAGGGAGTGGTTTCATTGTCTAGTTCTTGATGATGGCGATGATAGGTTTCTGTGTAAAAGCTAAGGCAGAAGGCCAACAATGCAGAGATCATGGTGGGAGTCTTTTACAGACCACCCAATCAGGATGAAGAGGCAGACAAAATATTTTAAAAGCAACTGGGAGAAGTCTCATGATTGCTAGCCCTTGTTCTCATGGGGAACTTCAACTTTCCACATATCTGCAGGAAATGGAACACAGCAGAGAAGAAACGGTCTACGAGGTTCCTGGAGCATGTGTTAGGTAACTTCCTGACACAGCTGGTTCCATGAACCAGTTAGGCAAGATGTCTCACTGTACCCCTTATTTGTGAACAGAGAGCTTGTTGGTGATGTGATGAATGGAGGATGAATGGATCAGAGTGATCATGAAATGATAATAATTTTCAATGTAAGTAAGGAATGGGGTCAGCAGAGCTGCTACCTCAGACTTGTGGAGGGCAGACTTGGGCCTGTTTAGGAGCCTAGTTGACAGAGACCCTTGGGCAGCAGTCCTGAAGGGCAAAGGAGTCCAGCAAGGCTGGACATTCTTCAAGAAGAAATTCTTATGGGTAGAGGAGCAGGCCGTCCCCATGTGCTGAAAGGCAAGCCAGCGGGGAAGAAGTACAGCCTGCCTGAAAAAGAGCTTTGGTTGGAACTCAGGAAAATAAAAATAAAATAGTAATAAAAATAAAAAACCACAAACCAAACACAAACAACTCCCCCCAACCCAACCAAACCAAACATAAACCTAAAAAAAACCCAAACAAAAAATCCAACCAACCAACCAAAGGAAACACACACAAAAAATGACCAAAAAGGAATTTATGACTTTTGCAAGAAGGCGCAGACATCTCAGGAAAACTACAAAGATGTTGTGAGGCTGTGCAGGGAACAAATTAGAAGGGCCAAAGACCAATTACAACTTAATCTGGCTACTGCTGTAAAATACATAAGATTAAATCCTTACATCATGAGATTATACTTGTAAAAATTCCAATCATCTCCCAGATAGCCTTTCTGCGTCTCCTTGACACAGGAATTCCGTCAGCTAACACTTTTATTAAAAGTTTCATGAGGGAATTACCCCTTTTTATCTGAAACTGATACATTGCTACTGAAAGAATAAAGCTTTCTAAGGGATGAACACCAGTCACATGATAGGTAACCACTTAGTTTAACAACACAAGTGTCTCTATACCACAATGTATCACCTGGCTACTATATCTCAGTTGACAGTATTTCTGACCGTTCCCATTTTGAACAGAAGAACAGGAGGTCAGGACCCTGTACATTCAGGGCTCTGAGACTTGGCTAGAGCCACATTGCTTTTAGCTGAAGCATAATCCATGAAAGTAGTACAGCTAATTTTTTCTTTCACTACCTGTACTGTGGAAATTGGCCTTAGGAGATATGTGCTAACTGACTATCACTTCCAGTGGCTATTAGCTGTTCAGAAATCTCTGCAAGGCTCACTGCAGTTAGTTACAAATTAAAAGCAGACAATTTTTCATGTATTTAAGGGCAAAAGCTGCTTGTCCTGGTTTCAGCTGGAACAGTTATTTTTCATACTAGTAGCCGATACAGTGAAAATTTGCTTTAGTCTGAGAGTAATGCTGATAACACACCAATGCTCTACTTACTGCAAAGTAATGTTTATCATAAGTCAAGGACTTCTCAGTTTCCTGTGCTCGGCCAGTAAGGAGGGGCGCAAGAAGCTGGGAGAGAGCAGAGACAGGACACCTGACCCAAACCAGCCAAAGGGATATTTCACACTGCAGCATGTCACACCCAAGATATAAACTAGGGGGAGTTACCTGGAAGGGCCTGGTTGCTACTCAGGTTGGGATGGGTATTGGCCAGCAGGTGCTGATTGGTTGTACTGCACATCACTTACATTTTCTTAATTTTCATTTCTTCTCCTGTTATTTCCTACTATTGCCATTACTACTGTTGCTGGCACTCTATTATCACTAATTTTTACTTTATTTTAGTTACTAAACAGTTCTAACTTCAACCTGAGGGTATTATGTTAATTCTCCTCCCATTCTATCCGGGATGGATGGCAAGTGTGGGGAGGTCATTGAGTGGCTACATGGCACTTAGTTATCGACTGGGTTTAAACCATGACACTGCTTTTGAATTCTTTCCTTCTTAATCCAAATCCAGCCAGTTCTGAATCAAACAAAATCTAGGTGGACCTGAACAGGTGTCTCTCATTTAGATGGAGAATTGTTACAAATACATATATTTTATGATACTCTGGAAACCTCAAAATTAAATGTTTTGTTTCAGTATCTATCATTCTGTATTTCTCAGAGAAACATTTCACATTCCCTGCAGATGCATTTTTAGATAATATACATATTCATATGAATTCTACGCAAAAAATCCTGCAAGCTTCACAAGTTAGAGCCAAATCCTCTACTGGTATGAATAATATGTAGAAATGTAATGAATAATATGTAGAAATTATAATTTCATTTATTGACACAGTTTGTGAATACAGAGAACTATTTGGAAGACAACTTTCCCCTTGTGTTTATCTCAAGTTGATAACAAATTGAGCGTATTTTTCCTTTGATACCAACTGAGAAATATTAAGAGAAAATCTCATGGAAATTCTGCATGTTGTGTTGTAGTGTAAGGCTAAAAGCTATGGTATGCAATATTTAGACTTAGCCTTTGCCCAGCAGAAAGAATACATACACCAAGCATATTTCCACTGTGCCTCTCTAGCCCCAGAGGAACAGGCTGGAAAATGGATGAATTGATCTGGCAATGACAGGACATGGCAGTTGCCGCAGCCTGATAGCCTGCACCCTGATACATAACTAAGATAAATGTTTTGGCTGACACGCTGGACGGATGTCATCCAGAGGGATCCTGACATGCTTGAGAGGTGGGCCCATGCCAACCTTCTGAAGTTCAATCAAAGCAAGTGCAAGATTCTGCACCTGGGTAAGGGCAATCCCAGGCACAGCTACAGGATGGACAGAGCACTGTTTGAGAGCAGCCCTGTGGAGAACGACTTGGGGGTGCCAGTCTACAAGAAACTGAGCATGATGTGCCAGGCCAAAAGAAGTGATCCTGCCCCTCTACTCTGCTCTTGTGAGACCTCACTTGGAGTACTGTGTACAGTTCTGGTGTCCTCAACCAAAGAAGGACATGCAGCTGTTGGTGCAAGTCCAGAAGAAAGCCATGAGGATGATCAGGGGACTGGACCACCTCCTGTATGAAGATAGGATGAGAAAGTTGCCTGGAGAAGAGAAGGCTGAGTGGATATCTCATAGCAGCATTCTAATATCTGAAGCATTCTAATATCCTTACAAAAGAATGCTGGGGAGGGACTTTTCATTAGGGACTGTAGTGATAGGACAAGGGGTAACGGGTTCAAACTTAAACAAGGGAAGTTTAGATTGGATATAAGGAGGCACTTCTTTACTGTAAGGGTGGTGAGGCACTGGAATGCATTGCCCATAGAAGTTGCGAATGCTCCATCCCTGGCAGTGTTCAAGGCCAGGTTGGACAGAGCTTTGGGTGGCACGGTTTAGTGTTTGGTGTCCCTGCCCATGTCAGGGGGGCTGGAACTTGATGATCTTAAGGTCCTTTCCAAACCAAATAATTCTATGATTCTATGATGCACACAAGTAAGAAGCTGGAGCTGGTTGCTACCACCACAGCTCTTCATCCAGATGTGACTGCACTGGAGGAATCCTGTAGAAAATTTCTGCTAGGCTGGCCAGTGAGAACTGTTGGATACCAGTAAATCAAACAATTTCTTGATAAGCTTTAAGGCACCACACAAGTAATCTAGTATTTTTACTTAAGTGTCTCTTATCTATTGTGTCTATTTAAACTAGAAGTAGTTTTGGTGTAGGGCCTGGTTTTCTTTCTTTGTACATTGTCACTTCTTGCAACCAGTAATAAATATTTTTTTTTGAGATGTTTATATTCTAAACAATAGCAATAATAAAAAAGGCAGTTTTAAGAATTTTGATGGACATAACTGGATACATATGCATCTGAACACTAAAATGTGATCTCAAAAAAGTTTGTCTTCTATTTGAAGTACTAATGACTTACTGGAGGTTCTCTTCTTGGCAGCTTGACTTACCTTTCTTTGAATTGCAATGTTATATAATATATTCCATTTGCTTCTTAGTTCTAGACCCATACAGAAGGAACTACATCATTAATTCTGAATGTCTTTGTTTCATAAGTTACCATAATCTTTTAATATTAGCATGGGCTGCGCCTACTTCAGACAGAAGCCGGGTTTAAAAATGAAATAGCAAATGTATTAGCAAGAAAGCCACTGTTGTTCAACTTCTGTCTTAATATTTTTATCACAGCTGGTCTCCCATGGATCTTCTATAGCATCTTTGCAGCATTGACACATAACTATCACAGGGTTTTGTGGCTTTCCATTCTTCTATTTTCATTTTTCAAGTTTTCTGAAATAAAGTCTGTGTTTATAGCTCATCAGAATGCTGCTTTATAGCAGTAATCTGAAAGTATGTATTGTGAATGGCTTAAAGGTATTCAGAGGGATGGTGCTGGGAAAGTGCAAGAAGACTCCACAACATGAAGAGATCCAAAACTAATGCAGTACTTTCATACTGACCTTTTGATGCATGACTATCTGACATACAGCATGCTTCAAACTCTGCCCAGATTTTGTCTTACAGGAGACTAATTCACAACTGACACAGAAAGAAAACTAATAAGTAAATGATTAAGTACTAGTGTTCAAACTTAATTCCTGACTTTTGATAGTTCCATAGAGTAGATGTACCTTTTAGGACTTCAGATTTATGGGATTATGGTTCCATATGGGACTTGGGTGCTCTTCCGTAACAAAACTGATCAGAATTTACAACCGTTATCAGGTTCTTACATCAGATACAAGTCCCTTTTTAAATATATAGTAAGTTTATAGATATTCTGAAACAGCTACTCTGGGAAATTTGAGGTCCTGTGTGTGCCTACTCTTACCTAGTTGTGTAGACAACTAATCAAGGTTACCATTACGGAAAGATATAACATTTGCCTCACCAGAAAGGTTTTCCGAAAGGTATGATGCTTTATTTTTGTTAAAGTGTGCTTTATGTTTATTGCAAAAAAAATATTTCATCTGTTCCAGTCAAGATTATCAACAATTGACAGCAATTTTACATTGTTGATGCTTATTATAATAGAACTATCCATTTATATAAATTGCCTTGTGTAGTTCTAAATTACAGGATTTTTTCTGGTTTCCTGTCACCTGTATAGATATATACACACATAAATTAACATATAAACCCTCTGTTTTTTTTCCCCAGGGCTCTAATATATGTCTGTTACAAGTCTTAAAACCAGTACAAGGCAAGATTATCCAAAGAGCACACAGAATATGCTTCATGCCACAGCTTGAAAGTACAAGAGACCTTTGACACTTGAATCAGAAAAAAAAAGTGTACTTGGTAGAAACAAAGAAGCAAGGTATGTGTCATTATCTTGGCTAGCATTTTAGGATAAATCTTGTAAAACATCATCTGCTTTCCTATTAAAGACATATTTCTATGTTCCAGTCCAACTTTCACACAGTAGGTGATTCAGTAACACTTTATAATGAATGGTTCATAAGTAACACGTAAAAACTTCTCCAAGAAATTCAGTTTGTTTCTAGAAGTCTACATATATATATCTTAATTGTGACTGATAATAATTCTTAATATATGTGTGATTAAACAATTATTTATTAGTAATATATTGAAACATATGCTATGTTCAATATTTCCTTTGACTGGGAAAATTAAGAAAATTTATTATATAGAAAGTAACACGCATAAACCCTTTTAACTACATGGAACTGGAATGTCTAAAAACATCTGTTAAAAAAAAAAAAAGTTGCACCATTTAATAATTTTTGTTAAAAACATTTTAACAACTTTTGGTTTTGTTTGTTTGAAAACCAACAAATTTAATCATGCATGTAGATGATGGTTTTCATCCCTACCCAGTGAGTTATAGAGAGATGTCTGGGACAGATCTTCCTTTCCTGCCTTTATGTATAGGGGTCACTGTGTGTACTAATACTTCACACTAAATGAGACTCTCTTTCCTTATTCCTATGCATGACACTTTTGTCTTTTTTTTTAATCCCCTTGTCCAGTTGAGGAGGAGTAATGGAGCGGCTTGGTAGGCAGTTGGTGTCCAGCCAAGGTCAGTCCACCACAGTAATCCTAGTATGAGGTCAAGTCTGTGGCTAGAGAGCAGTAGGTCTGTTGACAGTGTGAAAAGCAGATTTATGAGTCAAAAACAGTGAAGTAAAATAGCCTAAGTTTGAAGTTGTGAATATCCTGATTGTTATGCAAATAAATCTGTGTTAAAAAGCAAGGAACAAAAAAACGCACACAGTTGGAGACTGGATGCTTAATTCAACATACTAGTTTTAGACAAATGATATGTCTTTTATATGAGCAGTATCAGGCTGACATGAAAGTGTAATAATGAAGGTTAAACTTCAAGCATGAAATTTGACTGTGACAAAAATGTCCTAGAAAATTCTTGCATAATGCTTGCAGAAAGTTCAATTTTAAGAAGTGCCGATGTCATTAAGGAGCCTAATGCTATAAAGAAGTTCAAATTGTTTGGAAAATGACATTTAGTCTCAAGCTAGTTGGATATGTTGAAAACTATATACTCTGTAATGGATTGCCGTTAATGTATGGTGTATTCAAATTATTTTCTTCTGGCTAAGGAGAATAATAATGGCTTAAATATTTTATCCAGTAGGCTGAACAAATCTGTGGATTAGAATGTTACTTAATTTAAGGAAAATGTTAAAAGAATATGATTGCAAATTTAAATTTACCTAAAAATGTTTGAAAGTTGACCTATCATATTTGACTAGAAATTGAATTAAGGTCTATCTTCTATATTTACTCTTTTTTTTTTTTTTTTTTTTTTTTTTAATCTATATATCTATCTTGTTAGATTAAAGTGAAGGAGTAGATAATCACTGTTTACATCTGTTCATCATCCTTGTGTGCCAAGCAGCAACATTTATACATCACCTTCCCACATAAAGACATAAATGTCCATTTGTCTTTCTGTCTTTCCATCTCTACACTTGCCTGTATCCTCATTCTCACAGTTTTTAGCATCCATGCCTATTCTGAGGAAGTCCACAAGATAATCAGCTGAGATCTCAGGAATCATTCAGAAGGGATGAGTCATGCAAGTAAAAATTTGACTACAGCCTTATGCTGTTACATTTATACATCAAGTTCAAGATAATTAGACCCTAGAACTTCTGAAAAATAAATATATTTTTATACCATAAATAGAAGTGCCATTACTTTGTTTTTTAAATTAATAAATATAATGTATTCTACATTTTCAAAACATGGCTTATCTTTTTAAATATGGAATTAAAAGCACTCAAAAACATTCTTTGATTATATCACATCATTAATAGGAAGGTATAATAATTTTCAAGTCTTTGTAGTTGAGCATTCCCTTGGCTGGATTTCAATTTTGCTAACCAAGACTGCTCAACAATGGACTTACATTTTGATATGGTATGTGTTCTCACTGGCAAATATATAATCAGTGTACACTGAAGAAATCTATAGATTAAGCACACAGATGAAATTATCACACAGGATCACACAAATCTGTTGTGATGAAGAGAATTCCAGGTCCTATAATGCAAATTCTGTTTGACAAGATTTCAAGTTCATTTTCCTTGGTTTTTGGCTACAGCAGCCAAGCAGTGATATAGGACCTTTGTTTCTGAAAAAGTTCATCATTTTCTACCAAATATTTTGCAAGTGCAGACAAAGGTAAGAACACAATTTTATACTCCATACCTCATAGGTACTCCCACCAGTAGAAGAGCTAACATCTCAGTGACAAATACAGGCTGAGTGGAGAATGGGTTTACAGCAGACCTGAGGAGAAAAGCTTGACACATGATCAGGAGGTTGAGAAGGTAATTTTCCCCCTCTACTCTGCCCTCCTGAAACCCCATCTGGAGAACTGTATTCACTTCTGGGAACCCCAACTTAAGAAGCACATGGACCTGCTGAAGAGAGTAAAGAGGTGGACCACAAAGAGGGAGCACCTCTCTTCTGGAAAAAGACTGAGAGAGCTGGGCTTGTTCAGCCTGGAGAAGAGAAGGCTCAGGGAATACCTTAGAGCAGGTAATTTTAAGATCCCTTCCAACCTAAACCACTCTATGATTCTATGATAAAGATAAAATCTTACAATCTTGTGTTTACATCATAGAATCATAAAATCATAGAATAGTCAGGGTTGAAAAGGACCTTAAGATCATCTAGTTTCAACCCCCCTGACATGGGCAGGGACACCTCACACTAAACCATGCTACCCAAGGCTCTGTCCAGCCTGGCCTTGAACACTGCCAGCGATGGACCATTCACAACTTTCCTGGGCAAACCATTCCAGTGCCTCACCATCCTTACACTAAAGAAGTGCCTCCTTATATGCAATTTAAACTCCCCCTGTTTAAGTTTGAACCCATTACCCCTTGTCCTATCACTACAGTCCCTAATGAAGAGTCCCTCCCCA
>JAOEHX010068793.1:4138-14652 GCA_025448015.1 Bolborhynchus lineola
AATGTTTTTAGTTATGGCTTAGTGATGTTTGGTCTCGCCAAGGACTTTCGGAGCCTCATGCTCTGCCAGGGAGGAGGGGAAGCCGGGAGGAAGCAGAGACAGAGCACCTGACCGAAACTGACAAAAGGGGTATTCATACCACAGCACAACATGCCCAGGATGTAGAAATGGAAGGCAGTTACCCAGAAGGGTGTGGGTTCACTTCTTGATCGTGCTGGGTATTCATGGTGAGCAGTTGTAGTCTCTTCCCTTATATTTCCCTTGTTGTTACTATTATTGGTGGTAGCAGCAGTGGTTTGTGTTATACCTTAGTTACTAAAGTGTTCTTATCTCAACCTGTGGGCGCTGCATTCTTTCAATTCTCCTTCCCATTCCCCAGGAGCTGGGAGGGAAGAAAGAGGACGGAGTGAGTGAGCAAACTGCATGGCTTGAGAGGCTTAAACCATGACATTGACATATTTCAATTTTCCAGTAGGAATTTGAATCTGATTTGATGTTTAGACATAGACTGAATCTTGTGTCTTTGCATAGTAAGTATTCTAGAAAGGTGTCCGATCTTCACAGCGATAAATTTTAATGACTCCTGTTTGTACAGCATTAGAAAACATCTGGTGTTATCCATACTCGTAGACAAAATGAACTTGCTGGAGAGGAGACTGTCCATTTCTGCTCTTAATGACCTCAGCTGTTTATTTTACCCTTCAATAGGAACAAATCTGTGTATGTGATAATATGAGGACCCCTGCATTATTACATTTTGGAATTGCATAAGATTTGAGGCACTCCTTTGCCTATACAGTGATCTATTAATGTAGGTTTTCTGGAAAGTGCTGTAGATAAAGTTTTGGAAAGTTGCTATGCTTGTTTGCACTCCTGCAATCCACCTGTAGGAAAACTCATTTCTGTTGGTCTTAACATCTTGTTCACACTTTTCTGTGCTGCGGATTTGTGGCATTAGTTTCTTGTCATGTCCCTTCTCCATTATGGATCTACATAAAGTTCAGAAGAAAAAGTAATATCTGGTAGAACTATTTAATTCAAACACACTAGCATTCTCCTTTCTATAAAGTATCATAAACAATTCTCAAATGTTATGTATGCATGTTTATCTTAAATATATGCTGAACTTGAACGTTAAGTATTCAGATGTTTTGTTGAAGCGGGGGAAGCGATGGTTTGGTCATTAGTGGAAGGTTTGAAGTGATTGTATCTGTGGGCTCCAAAATTGGAACATTAAAAAGGTAGCCTTGAACCACACAGGGCACGGATTTCCTACCATGTGTAAAGACAAGTACATCCAAATACAATTAAATTCCTAGATTTTTTTTTCAACCTGTCACTCATTTCTGTAGCTTTATGAGCGGGAAGATTTAGTTTTTTGTAAGCTTGCATTATTAGGCCTAAAATTTTTGGTTGTATGTAATTATCTTGCCTTTCCCCCTCCTTTTTGCGTTTTTGTTCAGTTCTCCTCTTTTTCCTGAACAATTGCTATTGTAGAGTTGAAAAGCTGAGGCTTGCTCGGCGAATATCTGTACTTTTCACACAATACTGGGTGTGCATCATGATTACTTGTGAGTACTGCAGGTCAGTGTTCTCTGAAGGTTTATTTAAAACGTGTCACTCGGTTATTTTTGTGGACTGATAAATTCTTATGGTCTCTTTCTAGCCAAGATGAAGAGCACACGAATAACTGCATGCCTGTTAATGAAGACACTCTTTTTACATCAGTGAGGAAGATTCACTGACTTAAGATGGATTTGAAATGAGAAGTTTGGTGGCTGTTTTTCTTTGGCTAGGGTCACAGAAATGTTTCAGTTTTTCTTGATTATTTTTTTTTACAGTGATTTAGAAGAATATGTTGAAACTAGTTGGCTATAACATATGGTGGTTTTGGTTTGTTTTGTAGAGTTAGTACTACTGTATTGCAGAAGCCTTATTTTGAGTTTAGAAGGTTTTTGCTTTGAAGTGGAAGAGTAAACATCAATCCCTAATGTCAAATGTCCTGAGAAATCTTTTGTCTTAATTGGAAAGTATTGTAATATCCTCTGACTGTTTTCTTCAGATTTTCATATTAAAGGTAGTGGTGCTAT
Organism: Bolborhynchus lineola; assembly: GCA_025448015.1. NCBI lineage: Eukaryota > Metazoa > Chordata > Aves > Psittaciformes > Psittacidae > Bolborhynchus > Bolborhynchus lineola. The sequence goes on from JAOEHX010068793.1 coordinate 6,229, forward strand.
GAAAGTTCATGTGTGCAGTGAAATGGTGTCAGTATTTGCAGGACAGAAACCTGTGACATCTTCAGTCAGCTTATCTTCAGCCCTCTGTCAGTTTCCTTTTCCTTCTCTAAATTCCCTCTTTCTCCCTCCAGAAGTTTTAGTTGATAGGATTATTCAGTCCTTGTGTACATATGTTGCATTGTAAAGCATAGTCACCTTAGTTCATGTTACGTGTTTTCAGTTGAATGCTCTTAAAGCTGATTAAATGTTTCAGTAAGGTTGAACTGCATTCATCTGAAAAAAAGCCTGTGGAAACAAGGCTGAAAAGCAGGAATGCAACCTGAATCTTTATCAGAAGAGGTTGGTCTTCCTATCCACTTTAATTGAAAAAGCAGCATGTTAGACAAGTTATCCCTGTCTCGCTCCTCCCTTAAATCCGAAATTCCTGTAGAATATGGTAACATGTTAAATAACATGGCAACTAACACCTCTTTAATTCCCTGTGGAGTTGTTTTTTTCAGATCTGGTTAGTGCTGGTTTCCAACAGATGTTTGTATTTTGTTAAAGACTGCTTTTAATATTGCTTGACCAACAAGGACCATGACAAGAGAGATTTTACTTTTCCTATCAGCAGTGTTGCTGTTTGGCTTCCAGAAGCACTGAGCTAGGTCAGGAGTTGGGGTGGTCTTAAGCTGGTGCCCTATCTGCTGGCTCAGGGTTTGGCTGATGAGCTACTGGCAACTCCTCTGCCAGGAGAACAAGTCAGGTAGGTCTTTGGTTCTGGCTTCTTTCTAATAAAATACACATGCTTCTTTCTCCAGCTGTGAGTGTGGCTACTTCAGTAAGGAAACATTTGCTCACCATTTCAAGTCCTAGCTTCCTAGGTCACAATTTAGTTTTGGGTGCTCTTGGAATTAAACTCATAATTGTTTTTTTGTGTTTTAAAGGCTTTTTTGTTTTGCTGGCCAGTATTAAATCAGTGGAATGCCCTAGGCTTTGCAAGGTGTGTCTACCACTTAAAACTCGTTTTCTAAGAGTAACTTCTATAGCATGGGCCTTTATGAGTGATCCAGTGACTTAGTATGCATCTTCTGCTGTTTCAGCTCCATGAGTGTGTTAAGGATCTAAAGTACCTTGGTACCATTAAGTACCATTTAGCCGAAGAAAGGTGGTTTAGGAAATAAATATAAAAATTATCAAGCAAACATCAGCAAATGACCCGAGCTCCTTACAGAGTCCAGCTGGTAACTTTGTGCTATGCTTCTGCTAAACTGAAACATAGCAGCTGCTGTCGTAGGACAACTGAATGTGCTCAGGACTGTCTAAGTGGTTGCTTTATTTTTGGAATAGGAATATACCATTTACAAAGGTATATGAAAAAATAGAGGAAAAGTGGTAACTTTCGGAAGAAAATCCAAATGGTAATTGTATTGATTTATGTGTTTTAAAAAGAAATTTTTCCATAGTACTACTTTCTTTGCAGAGATGAAGTTCCAAAACTGTACTACAGATAAAGCTTCTGTTAAAAGCATTTCATTCAAGGAGGTCTTCATGGTTTTCACTGAGTACTTAGTCCGACATACCTTGCCTATTGTTATTGCTAAATTAGATTTCCTTTTGACAGCCGACCACCATGTCACTCTTCCAGGGACTGTTTTTTCTTAAGAGTGAATATGACATGAGGAAAATGGTTTAGCTGTGAATATTACTCCTTGTAGATTTTTTGTTCTTACAAATATGTCTTAACAGGCTTCAGTATTCTCGGGAAGAGTGCTTTTTTCATTCTCTTGATGTTTTTTTCAGCGTGAAAGTTGTGAAGTGTTGAAAGCAGAGATTTTCCTTGATTAATGTAGCTTTTGAGATTCTCAGCTTCTTGGCAGCATGTCCCTAAAGATTCTTTCCTTTTTTCTTTTCTCCCTCCTCCATGATAGAGAGGAGTAAACAGGAATATACTGCCCAAGGAGAAGAGGTGCTTGAAAATAGGAAAGGGAACTTATCTTATCCCTAGATTTAAAAAATGAAGTTGTTCTTGTGTCCTGTCCTCCCCCCCTTTTTTAAATTAAGCAGCAAACCACAGTATTTACTATTTTACATTTGGAGTAACATGAATAGCAGTAAGTAATACAGTGGTGACAGTGTGCATGATCTTCTTTTAACTATCTTCAGTTAGTGAAAGATGCTTCAAGTTTTAGTTTTCTCTTTATGAGCTTGACTGCAGGAATCCCTAGTGTTAAGTGAAAACATATATACGAAAACATTTGCAAGTAAAAGGTGCCACTCGATCTGTTTGATAAAAATGTGCGGTACTATTCAGTCTGTGAGCTGTAGGTTTGAGAAGTTCCACGTGAGGTGATTTGCATATAATGCTGATGTGGAAATGTTGAGCACTTGGGAAAGTATTCCTTCAACCCCTCAAGGGGTTTGCTCGTAAGGCTAATTCTTAGCTATTGTTGCAGGATTGATTCAGCTTGTTAGACACTATATATCACTGCTGTGGTGAAATAAACTGATGTGATTTCTGTTGCACTGATAGTGATATGTTTAGTAAATGTGACTAAGAACTGACTTGTATTGGGCACTGTAGTTAGCCAATAAACTTGTCCTGATAGCGTCATCCTTCATAAGCAGAAAGATGCTATTTAGGTATCTGATCTATTTTTGAGTTTCCTCCCAAATTCCTTGTCCCTGAAAGATGAAATGTTATAACATAGTTTTTATGCAGAATTAATCTTGCTTCAAGATCCCTTTGGCAGTTAGAGGGTTAGCCATGGAGTTTTAGCCTAAGCCTGAATTTAGACTGGCCGTGTGAGTCTGCTGCTGTGTACAGACTTGCAGAGAATATCAGATGTTGCCAGTAACAAAGCAGATGTGTGCCTTCTTGTGTCTGTTTTAAAGCAGTCTTATCTTTGTATGAAGAGAAGCTTTCAGATTAATAATCTTGCTCTATTTGGATTATGGTCTCAGTTACACAGAATTGAAGTTAATTGCTAAGGGTGTCTGCTTTACTCCTTCAGACTGATCTTAACTGGGTTTGAGTGAGATCTCATTCCTCTTCAATACTGCCCGATTCACAGATAACATGAATGAGAAGCAGACAGCCTCACAGATCTCTTTCTTTGGAGACACCTTTCTTGGCATTCATTGCTCCTTCAGCAAGAGAGGCAGAACACTGGAGCAGGGTGGGTTTCTGATGGTTGGCTCATGTCTAGTGCAAGGCTCATTTCCAGTACAGGGAGAGCAATACAGTGGCAGGTTGTTAAACTGATGCTTTTTCACGTTTTTCACATGTACTGTTACTGGGTAGGCAGTGAGCTTGGCAGAGAGAAACCTGTGCTGCAGCCCCAACAGGGGTGTTGTGGGAGTAGACGTGGTCCTGCAGAGCTCAGCAGCAGTGTGGGTGGGTGATGAGAGATGAAGTTTAAAGAAAGCTGCCTTTTCTTGTGATACTCTTCAGGCTATGTGTAGAAAGCAGTTACCACTGTTTTGATCTTTCAGATGGTTTGGTTTTATACTTGTAAAGCCTTTTTTCATCCAGGTATATTCATGCTTTATTTTGATTTGCCTTCTTACTATCTGTGTGGACTAATCAGTGACCATTACTTTAACTATTAGAGGCAGCAGTGCAACTGCAGAGGGAAAAAGCCACAGCTATCGGGTAGGCATTAAAGAAACGTTTCTTTATTTGATGTTCAACTTGTCATGCCTTTTTTTCCTCATTGGGTCAAAATATTCCTTTGTTCTTTTGAACGTTTTTAGGAATTAGCCTACATAGAAATGACACTTGCTGCTGAGCATGGGGTACCTAACTGAAACTGTCCCTGGAGTACGGCTCACCGATGACATGAATAAATGAGGAGGCTTTTCATATCTGTGAGGAGCTTACAGAGCAGCTGGTGCACTCACTGGCAATTGGTGCTTAATTGAGTGCGATTTCAAGAACCTTAGGACAACATTTAATAATACCTCTTTTCCCAAGTTTTTCTTATTTCTTTTCTGTGAGCTTTTTAGTGTTAATACATTATTTTGAAATAGATACATAATAACAAAATTGACTTTAATAAAGAGCATTATATAAATGTATGTAATGTGTGTGTATGTTTAAATAAAGAGAAAGCTAAGTTTGCTTGAAAATATCTGAGGTTACGGAAGGGGGGAAGTTTGGGGCTTGCATCTAACTGAGCTGCAGAATTTGGAGATTATTTGTCATAGTCATAACTGCCAGTCTTTTATTTCCCCTCCTTTACTATGTATCTCTCAATTTTTTAACAGCTAAGATGTCGTTGTGCTAGAGCATGCCTTTTTTATACCCCTCATTGAAGATACCTGTTTTGTGTGCAGGTATCCTCAGGTGATTCCATTTCCTCTCTACAGGTCCTTATGAGCCAGTGAGAATGAGACAGTTTGTGTGGTCTCTGTGCATAAATATGCATACAATAACAATTCCCCAACACTTCCCTTTGTTGGTAAGTTTTCATCACCGGCAATTACTTTAAAGTGAAAGACAGTAAAAGGGGGGAGAAACCCTATATTTGGAGCCTCTGTACGCTAGTAGATAAATATGAAAGTAAGAGGCATTAGAGTAGGTTTGGTATGTTTTCTAGCTGTATCTCAAGCTATTGAGCTGTTGACGAATAAATATTTTATACCAATTTTAGGAAATCGAAAGGTTTTTTAAGTGCTGGTATGTAAGATATAAACTCTGGAATAATGAGACATGAATAACTGTACTTCACAATTTCTCATGCTTTGTAGAAGATTATGGCTGATGGATAGTTTCTCTTTTAACAGAGAATGTGATAAACCCTCCTCTCATGGTTCCATTAAAGGGTTGGATACCAAGAACATAACTAATTCATAATCTCTCCACAGATTTCCAGTAGTCTGTTATTAATGCTTGTATTCATGTAAATATAACTAAAGCTGACAGGTGTAAAAACTGTTGCATCATATCCCAGTGATGCAGTGAGGTGTAAAAAACCGGCTAGGAACTGTAAAGTATAGCCTTTCATGAAACCTAATGACAGTATCTAACTTCCTGATGAAAACACGTCATTGTGAATGTCAGCGCACAGAGGACTGCTTAGACAGACTGCAGTGATGATTTCTGAAGAAGTATCAAAAGCAATAAAATATAGAACAACAATCTTCCATTGGTTTTGTTATAATTCACATGTGTTATCACTTGTGCAGTGTCATTTCAGACAGAATCACATTGAGTATGACAGGTGATTCTTGAAAAGTAAGTAACGGTAGAAAGATTTGCTTTAGTATCTTAAAGACTTATTATGGATGCTGGTGTATATTTTGTCTTTAAAAGCCAATATTGTGACAATTTGAAATGGCAGAAACTTTGAATTAGCTGAACTATGCTTTTTGTTGTGGGTAGAATTTGAGGCTCCAATTAGGTTTCATTAGTTTCAATTAAACCAATTTTAATTATTTCACTTAAAAGATCCCCTTTGACCAGAATTGATTTGAACAGTAATCATAGTGAAACATTTTTATTAAATGGAGTGTCTGTTTGTATCTTTCTTGCTTTTGCAAATCAAGTAAACCAAAGGAGGCTTTTTTTTGTTAGTTACCAATAAAATAGTTTGCATCAGTTTTTCTATTTCCAGTGACAGTGGTAGTTGGGCCCATTGGCTGCCTGAACACAGATGCAGAAAACAAGGAGAGAGTGCAATAAAATTTGCATACGGTGGTTCATCCAGTGAAATCCCCTTCCCTACTTCTGCAAAACCAAAACCTAATTAATGAAAGCTGAATAACAGTGGAATCTTAAAAATTCAGGTCTTAAATGGATTTTAACATCGGTTTTGTGTGCTGCTGATAATCTAGGATGACAGTTTTAAAATATTGAACTTCTGTAACAGTCAATCACAGTGCTTTGTTCTATCGTTTTGAATTTCTATTCCTATCTTCAGTAAGCCCCTCCTGGTGCTATCAAACACACCTTAGTATTGGGAAATACCATAAGAATGTTAAATATGAGATAGTTTGTTTCAATTTCAAGATTTACTTATTCATCAGAAGCATCTCTCTTATACAGAACTGTTGTTTTGTGTTACTTCTCTTATCTTAAACATAATTAAGGAAATGCTGTAAGGCCAGTCCATCTGAATGATCCTGGAGAAGTCATCTTCTGTTCTCTCTTCTCCCTCGTTTCCTCTTCAGCCTTGCTTTATGTGGATAGCCTATTTTTGTTCCAATCAGTTTTGCATTGCAGCAGTCTAACATCTTATTCCTGCTTTTAAGACTGAACTCTGTACATTCTTAGTCTCTTTGTACATTTATGATCCTAGGTTTTTCTCGTGTTCTCTAAAGCTTATTTGTTCTACAGCAGCTCAAAAGGACTTCTGAAGATCTGTCAAATACAAATGTAGGAAAAGTGGCCAGAAATAAATGCTCTAAAAAATACAAGTTCTGAGTGTGGCAAAAATAATCTAACACAAATAGGGGTTGTATTTTCTTTTTCTTCCTTTATTCCAGATGAACAAGGTCTGCAGAATAAAGAACAGTAGGGGCACCAGGTCACCTCTGCTCCCCCATTTAAAAGCAGCAGTGACCTGTAATTCTAGTTGGAGAGAAATACTCACTTTGAGTTGGGTGTGACCACAAGATGATATGCAGATGCTGTGCATTCAGGTCTGGTTGTGATGATCCTGAACACTTATAACATCTGGCCTTTGCTTTTGTCAGGTTCTGTGTGTGAAGCCAAGTCCTGCATAACATCGAGCGCAGCAACCAGCTGTCTCAAGAGCAGAGATTACTAGGAACATGAAACTCCCATTAGCACTTCTCTGTTTCCTCAGGGAATATTATAATGCTTGTTTGTAAGCCTATTTTAGGTTTCATGCATCAGTATGGCCTTAAATATCTGAAAGACGTTGTTTATTTTCAAAAGTATGATCTTTATTGACACTTTTTTTTCTGCTTTCAGCTGGTAGCAGAAGGTTCAGCATAAATACCAAAGCATTTTTTCTTTTATTTGTAAAAACCTTTCTCATATTTTATATTTGTATTTAAAAAACACCCCCAAACCACAACAACAAACTGTCTTCTGGTGATAAGGTCAGAAATGATCCCTACTGCACAAATGAAGAGCTTGAATACTGTTGAAGGGAGCTGGGAAAAGAACCTGTGTAATGAGAGAACAGGTGATGCGTTTAAAGGGGTGGTGAAGGAGACATGCACAGTTTTTCAGGATCTAATAAAAGGTTTTTAAAGGTAGACATGGTGGAAGAGTAGACAGCCAGGTGAAGGGTAGCTGTAAATGAAAGAGGTATAACTGGGAACAAGAGTTGTGAAGGAATGTGGAAGGAGTTCTTAGGCTGGAGGTGTGTATTGGAAGCTACAGAAGATGCATGGGGATATAATAAAATATATCTTAAGAAGGGGATATGGTAAAATAGAGTGCAAGGATGATGAGATACTATGTCTAACAAATAGCTTGCACTTGCATTCATCATTGGACCTGTGACCACTGAAAAAATCAAAACTTTAAGGAAAAAATGTTCAGAAATGGTGTTTCGTGAAGTTATACCATGTCTTGTCTGTGAGCTGCCAGATACATGCTGTGCCCATAGTGATTTCCTTTTACACAATGGAAAGGGCAGGAATGGCTTTCATAAAAACTGTTTGTCATCTTTTAAAGCATGTTTTGTTTTTTCTCATTGACAAACATGGTCATTGGCATTCACAACTTGTGCAATTCATTGGCAGAATTAAATGGTCTGATGTTTGTAAGAAGTAGGATTCGTACCAGGCAAACTAACTTGAAGAATTACTTGAATGCAAGATAATACAGACTTTCTGTAATGCAAATAATGTGTTTCCTAGACAAAAACATGATGAAATTTTATTTACTTTTAATAGGCTTTCAAAATGAAATATTTCCAAGTTACATATCCTGCATTAACATTACTTTATGCTTTCTTCTACATGAGCTTCCTGCTTAGATTGTGATAAGAGTGTTGGTTCAAAGACACAGTTTGTACTGAAGCCTGCTCAGCATGATGAGCGGGAGGCTGAAATGAAGCTGGTTGGCTCTTAGTCAGCAAACCAGCTTGTTACCTTTAAAGCTGCAGTAACTGCTATTTGTAGCAAACTCTCACACAGATGTAGGTACTTGCAGTCTGTAGCAGATTAATTGTAAATCGATAACTACAGCTTTCTGAAAATTTATTAAATTAGTACAGTATGGTCATAGATAACTTCTGAGGGATACTTTATAAGCCTGTGTTTTGTTGTGTAATAATACCCAAGCCGTAGCGGCTAGAATCATAGAGTAGTTAGGGTTGGAAAGGACCATAAGATCATCTAGTTCCAACCCCCCTGCCATAGGTGGGGCACCTCACACTAAACCATATCACCCAAGGCTATGTCTAACCTGGCCTTGAACACCGCCAGTGATGGAGCATTCACAACTTCCCTGGGCAACCCATT
>JAOEHX010068797.1:0-15998 GCA_025448015.1 Bolborhynchus lineola
CAGCCCATTGACACCGTCCGCAGCTCAGCCCCCGCTGCAGGAGGACCTCCACCGGGGAGCGCCGAGTGCAGCCCCGCTCATCGCGCACCCTCCCCTCAGCAGAGCGGTGCCGGCGCTCACTGCGCCCCGAGCTCCGCACCGCATCCTCCCCTCTCATCGGCTCTGTCTGGTGCCTGCAGTGACCCCCGCCGGGGCAGACAGAGCAGAGCTCACAGCCCGGCCCTGGTCACATGGCGAGGGCTCTCCACCCCGCTCGCCTGCCTGCGCTAACTGCCCCGCAAACTGCCTGGCACGCACCCTGCTTGCCGACCAAACTGCCCTGAACCCGCCCTGTCCTCCTCACACCTGGTCGCCGGCCCTCCTGGGCGCAGGATTTTACCAAGTCAGGGCCGGCACCGCTCCTCCGGGCTCCGCCCCCCGTGGGTCAGCCGCTCGCGTCAGCTCCTGGGCAAGGACTGTCGAGGACTTGGGGCTCCCTCGCTGGGTCTCGCCGCTCTGAGTTGAAGCTCCTGGAAGCTGCGCTTCCCCCCGATCAGGTGTTGAAGGCGGATTCTCTCGAGCTGCTCACCTCTGCAATTGACTCAACTCCTAACCTATAAATATGGACAACACTGAGGAAGGAAGAATGCAGGTTTTAACAGGTAGCTCTGCTTAAAACACACAGTCTGAGGGAACGGAATTGCTAGGGTGAAAGACCTTTCTGAACATGAAAGGTTACTTCATGTTTTACCTCTAAAAGCCAGTGCAGGGAAAACCACCTGCTCACACCACCAGGTACTTCTGCTGTGGCTTATCAGCATCAGGTATAGTCAGGCACAAATCTCAGATCTCACATGACAGAACATGTCCAAAGCCTGGAAATGAACTGCAGTGCCACATCTTAAACATTCCCAGAGGGGTTACAACTAACTGAAAGTAATATATGTAAAATTAAAAGATTGCCATTAGTTGATCTTTATTTCCCGAGCTCTAGAGTCCACACGTCAAGTGTTCCTCAACAACTGCTACAACTATATATCCTGGTAATCTATATATCCTGGTAACTTTCTGATTATTTTAGTTGTTATTTCAGTCAAGAATCAAAACCAGTTATCCCAAGCTGACAGATAACGCATACAGAGGAAAAGCAGAGATAACAAAACCTCTCTGAACAAACATAAGCAGTAGTAATATCACAAGTAACATCATATCCTACAAACCATAATTAATTCATAATGTAACCAAAAAATTTAACAATCATTACAATATGTTGAGATAGCATCAAAGAATGAAGCATTTGTGAAAGAAGAATGTGTTTTCAGAATCAAGAGTTCAGTGATGACTGAAGACAAAAGTTAAAAGGCACTGGTTAAAGAACCTTGCCATGGCCTCACATCATAATAACATGCTGTCAATGGATGTAAATTAAAGGCATAAATGCCCTCACTGAAAACTGTTTAATTTCTGGAGGCTGGGATTCTCTTTCCCCTACATGTTCCCTCCTCATATGAAAAAATACCTCTGCAATTATAAACACTGTAATTCAAGCAAACATTTTTCCCCACTCTGTAGCTGCATATTTTAATTTTGCAATAGATTAGAAATCATAGCTTTCTAAAAAGCAAAAAGCTATGTCCTAAGAACTACTTCCTCTTCTAAAATGCTGATTTACTTTAGATACATTGCATTATTGTCATGTGTCAATTTATTCAAAAAGGAAAAAAAGAAACCAAGGAAGACAAACTATGTACGTACTTGGACTGCAACAATACAAAATTGTACCTTTTGAAAAGCTTTTATTATTTCCTTACCATGAACTTTTGCCTTTTTGAATAGCTAATTCTGTTAATGGGTTCATTTTACTCCAAAATTTGCATCATGAAAATTACCACCCTTACAAGGTCCTCCATGTACAAAACAGTTTGCATATTTTGTTGCAAAGGTTACGTTTGTTACATTGGGAAATAGTAGGATGTCTAGAAACAGGAAAAATGTAAGAAACTACATTAGAATTAGTGGTATAAAAGTACTTTATAGCATCTAAAAAACAAAAAAAGCAAAGATGTGCCTTTATTTTTATTCGATTTGTTTGTTAGTGCAAAACCATCTAAAATAACTCTATGATCATTGCTTTGTCTTTCAGATAAGGCACAGAGCAGCCAAGTAGAACTTCGGCCACCATAGTACAATTCCTGATTTCCAAATTTCTACTGTGCCATTCCGTTGTTGGCAGTTTTTGTGAGTACACAAAGTACAGCTTAAAAGCCTCATCTTAAACTTACAAAAGTTAACATTTGTTCTCAGCTGTTTACAGACTGTTCTCTATGAAAGCCAGTGTCCAATATCTGCAGGACAGAGAATACAGAGGAAATTATGCTGTGAATCATGCGCAGCAGATACCATGCCTTTGTTCTTGACTTGTTCCCTGTCTAACAAAAACATGTCGTGACTCAGGTTTTGAGGCTCCTGTCTCAGAGAAATGCTAATAAACTGCATAGCTACCTGCAGATTTTAATGCTAAAGAAAATGCCTAGGAACTAATATGTTTCGCATTTAATAATATAAAATAATATCATCTTCTTTTTCCAAATAAACCAATGGCGTAAGTGTACCCAGAGTGAGGATTCAGATACACAGATTTAAGACACGGTAGCATATAAATTAAGACTTGCTCCAGATGAAGTGAAAATCAGAAATATTCATATAGCCCTGAGATTCTCAAAGCTACATGTTGATTAAGATCCTAAGATTTTCTTCTAACCTGTACTTCTGTGTGGGGCAAGCAGCCTTGTATCATCACCAGAAATAAACCCACAACAGTGCCAAAGTAACCACCAGACACAGTGGCTTCATTAAACTATACAGGACTTGGAGAACTAGTGAAAAATCGTTCTGGGAATAACACCTGATAATACTAGGGTATTGAACTAGGACATTTGAAGGTCCCTTCCAATCCAGACTATTCTATAAGTCTGTGATACTGTACTTAACTTCTTAAAAAGATTATTGTAAAATTCTTTCTCTAGAAAACTGACAACAATGCAAATGGGCATATACACATTGGAATATATATCCACGCAGCTCAGAAGTCCTTTGAAAGCTTGGTGTTACAGATCAAAAAAAAAGGCAAGGCCTAACTCAAAGTGTTTGTACATTTTGTATTATTTTAAGCCTAGGGTAAAATAAACTGCTAATGTGGCTTTACTGCATCAGAGGTTGAGCAAAATATTAACTTTTTTATTATTTTTTTCTTTTTATGGGCCACCACTCCCATACAAAAGGACTTTCACGCATGCTGGGTGACAAGGGTTCATATTGTCACGTGGCTAAGGGGAACCCCTTTGAGTAGCACAGCAGAACAGAGTAGTTAGCACAATCTGCAACGCAGCTGTGACAGACACTGCAAACTTAACAGGTCATCAGTGGTTTATGTACCATGATTTTAGAAGCCCTGAAATGATTCAGGTACCAGTAGCCCTCAGGACAACGTCACATGTCCAAATACACTACAAATATTCTACAAAATGTACTTTATGAAGCAAATTCTAACTTCTTTAAACACCTTAATCTGAGTATCGCAGTAACAACTGAAGAGGAAATCTCAATCCACATAACTAGTGGCATATACATTTCAGTGTGAAATACAATTTTCAAAGTACATTAAGTTCTGAAAGCAACTGCTGTTATTGTTAGAGGCGTTGTCTAAGGTAATTCATAAGCATGAAAAGATACATGGTGCTGGAAGAGTACAGTGTTCTGAGTTGTAACTGTCAACTTCACAGATCTGTTTGTAATACAGAAAACCTTTAGAAAAAGATTACCTGTAGCTCTTGCTGTGAAAACGGTACTTTACGGAAGCAAGAAAAGTAAGGCCAACCTGAGCAGCTTACTGTATATACAATTACCAAGTCTGAAGTCTAAATTGACCTGCCTATCCTCTCCTGACCACTGAAGGATGCATGACTCTAATGCTGTGGACCCATTCATACACATAGGACTCTAATCTCAGAAGCTGCTAGTGGATGTTTCCATCAAGGTTTTCATTTCAGTATTGCATTCTAAATGCTTGCTATTCTATTCTACAGTATTCCACTTACCCTCTTTTAAAATGAATCAACTTTAACCTTTTTCAATTATATGAATTTTACTTACTTCAGATCAAAACCACCACAAAACAGGAATTTCCCAAACTCCTTACATACTATAGTTCTAAATTTTCATTGCTTTTTAGTATTCTGCTGTAAGACTGGTTCAGCCATCATTAGTATTTTTCACTGTTTGTGGTCTGTATATCCAAAGTGCTTTCCTGGTATTAACAATGCAGTCTTGTTACAAAGTAATCTGGATGAGTCAATACAAACCAGCAGTTTGAAACAGCAGTGACTCAAGGCCTGAGAAGGGCAAACTCTTATCTCCATATCTTTCTTGATTTATTGGAACACAAATGTGAGATAAAAAGGACCCACACTTCATTGAAAGTGGCAAGGTACTTTTCTAGGATCATAGGTTACATACAAAACACAAGCTCCAGGGGCTTTTGAAACAGAAGGTCTTTTGAGAGGAAAGAAGGTCACAGCTGAAGGCTAACTACTTGCGCAATGTGCACCACTAATGTTGGTGGCCCTTGGGCTCAATGCTAAACATTCAAAGTTCTGTATAAACACAGAACAATTAAGTGTCCTAAAAAGCTCTTTAAAAATATAACCAGGACCCACACACAGTCCTTCTGTATTAGGAAAGAGAGCTGTCAAATTCAGGAAAGTTCTTGCACTAGAAATGTTTGTTTGGGAAAAAAAACTAAATAAAATACCTCCTTATTAGATTTATGTGACTTCTTAATCTCGAGTCAGAATGATTGCCTGTACTGATAGAACCTAACACTCAGAGGTTACCCAACATAAAGGAATAAATGCTCTGTAAAATCATCAAGTGCAAGTTCTTACACATCAAGAGATAAAAATGTTCACCTTCCATTCCAATAAAGCCTACCTTGAACTGTGATTCCCCAAAAAAAGGCAAGAAAAATACTGCTGAAAGAAAAATAAATCTTCTAGCACTTCTCTTGTGTAAATGGCTTGGACAAGACTAAGAGGACTATGGAGTAAGTGAAAAAAAGGGACAAAGTAAAAGTAGATGAATGAAATATGCACAAGCCTCCCTCCCTGTCCTTATTAGTTCTGCAGCCACTTTTCAAAATGCTGTTGACACCATAATAGTCCCCAGAGAGAATATGTTAACTAAAGAGACAGCAGCTTCATTTATCAACAGTGGTACAGCAAATTTGCCTGAAGAAATTATGCCAACCTGCTAATGTAGCTCATCAGAAATTGGTAAAAAAACAAGTCATGCTACAAAAAGTCAAGGTTAAACTGCAAGATTTTACTATAATTACAAGGGATTTCAGGTTTGTTCATTAGAGAGATTATGTTCTACAAGGAACACATAGCCAAACATGGTGCTGAACAGACCAAAATATTCTCAAACAGCATAGAATAGTAAACATTTTTCTTTGAGAAATCTGAGCTCCCCTGTCCAATCCTGGAAAAATAAAGGAAGCTTAAAAGGTTTTGCCCACAAAGATTGCACGATGCTCTGTTGATGAAGATGCTCTGTTACAGTTGAAGTAGAAAAAGATGTTAAAATACTGTATTTCTCTACAGAGAACTTGAACTTCAGGTAACATAGTACAGTTCCTCAGTGTCATGGGTTAACCCCAGCTGGCGGCTAAGTACCACACAGCTGCTCACATGGCATTATTTATTAAAAAAATAAAGTCCTCATAATTCTGTATTAGAAAACAAATCACAGAAAACAAATTGGATGAAAGGGCAATAAGCAAGAGCAGGGCCTCTATAATTACACTTCATTTATACTATCCACTTTCAGTTATGTTATTCACAATGGGAGGAAGGTAAAACAAATTTCTGTGGTTTGACAGTGCATATAAAATCTAGGCCTATGCAAACACAGTTAAACATTTTCTTGCTTTTGTTTCAGTTACATTGAGTTTGGGTTGTACGCGAAGATAGGTTTTCTGAAGCTGTATCACCTAGACCAAGCAGTCTTTGATAATCCCGTGTCTATGACAAAACCTTCTGTGTCTACGTCTCATATTTGAAAAGGATGATAATCCCGTGTCTATGACAAAACCTTCTGTGTCTACGTCTCATATTTGAGAAGGAAACAAAGGAATTTAACTACATTCACAAGCATCTTACAAGCTGTAGTGCACAGATAATAGGAGAATTTGCAGAAAATACCAATACTGTATTCTGATTAGCAAGCAGAACTTCACTCCATTGCTTGGAGGTCTAGAGTTCCTACTAGAAGAGCAAATACATATGCATTAATATGTTGCACGGGTAAATCTAGAACCCTGAGACCAGCATATTAAAAGCAGCAGCACAAGGGCTCTCCCTCAGATTTTACTGTTAGTTTGGGCTCAAGGGCCTTTTACTATGAAAAATCAAATGTGACTCACAACTTACTTTTAAAGGGGGAGAGGGAGAGATACAAGCATGGAAAGCTGCCTCATGTTGCTTAATGCACTAAGCTGTAACTTATTCACCTGTTTAATTTTGTTGAAAAAGAATTTCCTAATACAGTCCTTCAAGGAAAAGACAAATGTTCAGAAAGGCAGAACCCTGAATAGAAAAAAAAAAAAAATGTCACAAGCACACCTCAGCAAAGACCATGAACATAAAGCAAGTTGGATGATGTATCTTAGGCCCTTGCTATGTTTTTAAAGCAATAAAATGTTGATATAACAGCCTTTTGATTGATACAAAAATATTATTTATATATAGGAACATTAGTGAAAAGAAATGCAGTTTGCCTGCGTATTGATGCTTGAGTGAACAGAATACTGAGGTAAATTCATCTGAGACTAGAGAGTCATTTATTTATGTGTCATGAAGAATCCGGTTGCTTTTTATAACCTTCTGTCCTGACCTGAAGGGTTACCTATTCACAGATGTATAGAGATCACAACCATGAGTTTGCAGGATTCCAAAACACACAGAAACGTAGAGACTGTCCTCTAAGTTTCTCTATTATAATTACCATAAACAGCAACAAAATCAAGCACAGATACATTTTGCAGTTACCAATCAGTTCAGTGTGATCCATGACAGTTCCTTGAATGGCTTTAATCAAAACTTTGAAAAGGCCCATAAAGTTTTAATGCAATATTTTCATACAATAAACAAACAAAACCCAAACCCTACTGGCTGTATTTGCACAAAGTACAGTTGCACAAATGCAGTAAATTCCTTTTGTTTGTTATATTTTTCCTATAGCATATAAAAGCAGTCTTATTCGTGTAGAGCATTAAAAGGCTACTGACTACGTCTTAGCATAGAGGATATGCAAAAATGCCCGACTTCTACTTAAGTTTTTAATCACAGAATATTGGAGATATGTATCTGACAGTGGTTCTGTCCTAGTTCTTTCAACTGAATAAATGTGCTCTTAACTGAGAAAAAGAGATATGTCAGTTCAGAGCCAAAGGAATTCACAAAGACATATTTAGGACTCAGGAGAAAAGATAAAGAGACTCCAAAAATTAGCATTAATAGCAAGCACACAGTGTAATCTCAGAATGTTTTTAAAGCATTAGGGATATAATACCTGAAGGCTACAAACACATCCAATATGAATACTTCATATGAATTACCATCTGCTGTTGGTGTTACTCACTGACATTACACATAGAGAGATAGGTGAACAAAAGTGTGGTTTCTGCTCTTCATAATATATTTAAATAATAAATGATTATGAGAGCCTTAAGGCAGACATAGAGTGAATTTTCACCCTCTCCAGTAAGATATTATCAATACTGCTGGACTGAGCTTTTGCCATTGACCTTGGACTATAACAAATGAAGTCTTATAGCTCTGCAGTTACCTTGAGACCAGCATATTAAAAACTACAAAGCAGTTCCCTTGAAAAGAACCTAGAGAGGAACCATTAGAAATTTCCTGTGCCTAAAGATATTGTGTGATTTAAGTGCTACGTTTCCAAACTATGAACGGTTGTGTCACCTGTCCCTGGGTGAAGATTCACAGAGCAATCTCCCAAATGTAAAATACATTGACAATCTGCAGCCCCCCTCCAGTCCTATTGTGGTTCCACAGCTGTTTAAAAGCCTGTGGTGAAAATGGTTTCTAGGTGGATCAGGATACTCATTGCGAGCTGCTCTAGAGGACAAAAGGCAAAAAAAGATGCACTTAAAAGCTGTTACTAAGAGAAACAACCTCACCATATTGTCATCTAGTGAGTTCTTTTCTGCCTGTAATTTTATCTCATATGTACAAAAATTCAGTAGAATAAAAACAAAAGATACAGATGGCAAACAGGGCACTTGACCTCCTGCCTTAAGATCCCATGGCCCAAACAGGGTATTTTTCCATGAAGTTTGATTCGAAGTAACAGAACTTGTTTAGCCAGAAAACTGGAAATATTCATTTAAAAAAATGAAAATATTTGCTTTTTTTGTAGTAGCATTCAAGAATGTCTTGTCAAAGCAGTGACTCTTTCCCCAATTAGGGTAAATTTTAAAATTTTATTGTTAAATAAAAAGACTGGTTTTAATCTAAAAAAAATTGATTCTACTTTCTGTATTTAAAAATATAGGAAAACAGTATAATTTGACTAACAGAGGAAAAGCTTGTTTTGAAAGCTTAAAAAGATAATTTGACTTTAGTTAACTTCAATTAACTTTTACACCTGCACTTACCCAATGAGCCTAGGGGTAAGCTTAGCCATAGTATAAGATGCTAACAGAAGCTTAACTCAAAATTTATTATTCATCCCAGCATTCTGTAGGCAATAATTTAATGAGCAAACAGGAATTATGAATTTTAGAACAGATTTTAAGCATCATGGATATTTATGTCAATGGAGGTAACAGATGATCTGAAATTGTGAGGCAATAGGCTGACATTTCCCCACCACCACTTATTTCTCTTCTCTGCTGATGTTTTTATCTCAAATCTTTCATTCTCACTGGTTCACAACTAAAACTTTGCAGGCTGGATTCAATGACAGCTTCTCCTATCGGGACACATTACTCCTCTAAGTGGGTAGTCCTGCTTCTGGTTTTCCCTTTCATTTCTCTGGTGTACAACATCTTTTTGAAAATCCTTTGTTAACCGTATTTGTTTCACTAGCTGTTTTTTAAACTACTTATTTTGGTTTTAGATCTATTGCGTAATCGTAGGCAATGAATTTTCCAGCAATATTAGATCTACAATTCCATTTAGCAAAAACTGTTTTGAAACTGGCATTTTAAGCTTTCCTGGAGATACTGTAAAAGAACATCATCATTCATTATTGCTGTTTATGGATCAGATTCCAGTCTCTTTTAAGTCTTAGATCCTTGCATTCATTCTGGTGACTCACATTTTGTTGCTACACTCCCGAAGTGTTTTGCTAATGGAGACTGAATAACAAACACCCACGCTCTGGCACAATCCACTTCAGGCCTCACAGTTTTACTTCTCTCTTTATTCGGACTTCTGCACATTTGCTTATCATATTTCAGGTGCTTTACACCTTGATCACACCATTATCAAAATGTTCAATCATACCCACAGTTTATTCTGACAATATTTGGCATTAGTAACAGCTATAACTCACTATAAACATTAAACTGGCAAATTTATTCATGTGAGATCTTTCAGGGGCTTTTAAATAACCAAAAATCATGTGGCATAAAACACATACTTAGCCACATACTATAATTGGGAATTATTCTACCATAACTATTTGTATACATGTGTAGACAAATAAGAATCAGCAGGTTTCTTCCAATGCTACATATAAATTTAAAATAAAACAGCAGCAACTTAGATAACGTCTATATTCCCCAAGTAGGCGGAAGCCCCGTTCAACTGAATGATCAAAAGACAGAATTAAGCCAAGATGATGTTCAGGTTCAAAACGTATTCAGAGAAAATATTAGGAAAAATGTTTATTGCAGGTTATTAAAGGCAAAACCACAGACCTCCTAAACAAGCCACTATATCCTATATATATAGGATATAGGAACATATTAAAGATTATCACACATCTGCTTGTTCTTATAGGTTCACAATACCTGTTACTGGCCATACAGAATAAAACATCATGCACCACAGTCTCACCAAGTATAACCATTGTCATCCTCTTAACAAGACTTTCTGTCTTACTTAGGCAGGAAATTACTGGTAGTTTTCTTAGGATGTAAATTGGAAAACACTGATGAGCAACATGCAGAATTCACAATTCCTTCAATTACTCTCATAAACCCTTCCTTTCTTAAGAATGTCAATACTACTAACAAGATTGCTTTGAGGAGCTTATTTCTTTCTGCCTTCTTTTTAATACTATTCTGCATTAAGTGGATGTTTAGCTATTTCCTCAGAAGCTAATCCTATCTCTCGCTATACACCCTATCTTCATAGCTTCCGTGGAGCTACATGAACAATCAAAGGAAGAGAGGATCAATAGTTTTAAAAGAAATCAAAAAGCATCTTCCTTTACAAATAATAAAATTAATGGTCTATTTTCAGCCATTTGGTCATTAAACTAAATACGTTCAGACAGCCAAAATCTCCAAATATGGTAATTGCAAATTAAATTGGTATCAATTTTGCACATAATTTGTACTTGTCAAACTCATTTACATGCAAAACCATATTATATCTGTCTATTCAAACAGGTACACCACAAATCCTCATTCTGGGTCTGATAGATTATTGCTAAAATGGCTGTTATGAAATGCTTTGATCTTTCTCAAATGGACTGTTCACATGCTTCAGGTTAAGAATATCTTTAAGTATGCTGTGATATGAGTACATTTATGAAATCCCTTCTTCAATTCTCTCACTTTTTGTAAAAGGTCACTCATTTTGAGAAATGCAGTGTAAGACCATTCTGTTTCCTGCTGGGCAAGTAAGATGGCAATTATGAACAGTTTCACAGAGAGGTGCCTGACATGTTCTGGACTTTACTGACTTGAACTCTTAGATATCAAAATCATATACCATAAAAACTTGCTGACATTTGACATTGGTAAAGACGTGGACATTGTCCTCATGCACTCATGCTAATACAGCCAAGAGAACAGTGTTGCTGCGTGCTATCAGGTAACACACTATGAAGATTTCTGAAACAAAATGAAACTCCGTGATTTCTCCAGGATGCAGTAAGACAGCATCCTCCTAGCCAGATTTGACTCTCTTTGAGGAAAACAGATGTCAACTACCAACAAAAGAAATGTACCATTCAACATAGCGTACAACTTAAATAGTAGGTACCTATTCAATCTCTGTCAAAAATAGCGCTTTCCCAGCAAAAGAAAAATACCTGTCCTAACAATAAGACACTTTTTCTATACCTAATATTTATAAGGAGCAATTGGATTAAAAAAAAAATTAATAATCTTTCTTACAATAAGGAAGAGAAAATATGCGAACACAAGTGTAAATTAATCTATTTTATTAAAGAAAAAAATATTGAAATGTTCTACATTCAGAATAGCTTCTCTTCTACCATTATGATTATATATATTCTTTTCCAGGAAAGAGTAAAGCTGCTGAAATCCTACTCCATCAAATTCACAAAGAAACACATTTTATGCTTACCAGAGAGACTAAATGATTTGAGAGGCAGCAGTTTCAAAACAGAACCAGAGTCAAGTATAGGAAGAAAAAAAAATGGAGTACCAGTGCCCCACATTTAATACTGAAGAAGATGAATTCAGTGCAAATCATTTTCCCAGAAAAACTCATCTTGAGTAACATGATGAGGGTTGAATTTCAGCTCTGAAGTACAATCTTCGAATCCTCAAAAAGAGAAAACATTTTTGTAGATTGCGAACTACAATTTCCTACAAATTGTCACTAGATGGCATCTTGTCATCATACTTTACATCTCAGAGTTCATCACTGTCATTCCCCTGTGGCAGAAAACATTGAACACAACGCGTTCTGATGAGGTTTCAGTTTACTGTAATGCGTAAAATCCTGGTTTTACCACTGTGCAATGGATACTGTCCTACTGGAAGTCTCCTCAAAATGGCAGAAAAATCAGTATCCACACATTGGCTCTTACAGCCATAACAATGCATACATAAAAGTGATAGCAAAACTATTAAGGGGAGTTAAAAGAAGACATTAAAGGGTAGGCTGTTTGTGTTTGGTTTGTTAGCTGCTTTTTTTAGTGATTTATTTATGCTGCTTACCCATCAGAATTCTCAAAATTTTTTATTGCTGCCTTTCAGAAGCATATTTGCTGGTGGACTTTGAATTTTTTAATTCTGGGGTTTGGTACTTTACATTGTTAAAATTAACAGAATGCAAATAAAAACAAAAAAATATTAACTCTACAAAAAATACTTTTAATATTAAAGATTCAACAATTTATTTGCCTCCAAGAAAACAATAAAACCATCAAAAAGGACTGTATGTTATTGTCATAACACTGCTAAAATGGAATTTGGTTGATGGGCAGCTATACAAAAGTTAAAATCTTGCTTGTGCAAATCAATCATTTTATTCATTTGTTTTCCAGTAGCACATTTTTGCTGCTCCTAACTGAAAACCAAGGAAAAGATTCAAAAGAAAAGCTAAGCAAATTTATCACATTCCCTTTAGCTTCATTCCAATTATATAAAGCAGAGATCTACAAAACTGCTGCATGAAATGTATATTTATACCCTATTTATTACAATCTCTTGCATTCCATCTATGGGAGCACACTCCACCCCACAATTTAGTACTGCTAACAGTGAAAAACATTAACTTCCATACAGCTTTTGTGCAACTTTCATGCAGACGCAGCTTTTTCCTGCTGTTTCTTAATCTTCTTGCTTATTCTTAGATTGCAAGGCATATGCTCACAAGCTCCTTCCTACAAGTCTGTTAGACTTGCGAAAAATTGAATAGTACTAACAAAAGCAAAGACATCTCATTTGCATATTCTGCGGTTCCTTTTAAAAGGAGAACCCTGTTTCTGTTCATTTAACCCATAGTGTACATTCCCTAATATTCCAAGTAGAAGAGGTGTGCAACCAAATTTCTTTGAGCACCTCCAAACATCCTTTTGCCTTATCCTTGATGAGTAACACAAGGAACTAATATCTTCACCTGCATTTCAGCAGCTCTCTAGATTCACCAGCTGGTTGGCATTTCCATTCCCAGCAACTGGAAATTGGTAACTCTGTTTCTATTTCGAGACTGACCTTTACCTCCTTGGTTAAAGGACAGAAGAATTTCTGATCGTGAAAGGAAGGAAAGCTACTAAGTGAAGAAGGCATGTCTACTCTACTGCCAACCAAGATAATACAACACTTTTTTTTTATTTTATAACAAAAGTCAAAGTTCTACAACTGTTTCTAACTTCCTGTCTGCTGTGAATTAACAAAGCAACAGATTTCATGTGCCTCAATCTTCCAAAGCAGTCAGATCTTGTGATGTAAAGCCTGGCAAAATCTTCCCCTGTTACACATCTCAGGTAAAATTTTGATCCCATTCTGAATTTAATTCACATGCAGTGAAACCCATAAACTCTCAGATTCACATGAGACAGCTGTAAAGAATTCTCCTGTATTTCACAGCAGTTCTATGGCATAGGTTGAGAACTAAAGGAAAAAAACCAAAAGCTATAAAGATTTTCCACCAGATTTTTAATCTTCACAAGTGAGAACTGTTCTACAATATCACTTGTGACACCTGCACAACATGCTTTCCTTCTCCCCTGCACAGAAGACTCTCCCCTCTTGTCCAACATGTTATCCAAATGCTCTGCAATAATGCATAGGGAAGAGTTGGATTTTTTTTTTTGTTTCAATTCTACTCTTTTCCTTAGTACTGACTGATTTTTTTTTTTTTTTGAATGCTTGCTGTAAGATGCATTCCATACAATAGAAATCTAAAATTTAAAGAAAGACACTTTTTTTTTTATCTCCATCTAATAGATCTCTCTCCAGAAGCAGCAAGATAAGTTACCTTCAGGTAGTTAGCATATGACTATTCTCGATCAAAGACAAATCTTGCAGCAATTTTATTTCTCAGAAAAAAGTCATTCTTGTCCCTGCTGAATTACTCTGAAGACTCCCATTTTATTCCCAGTACCTTTTCCCAACATCTCTTGATTAAAAACAGTACACAATGTTTGTCATCAAATATCTGTGTATATAGAGAAGAGGTTGAGAAATGGAGACTGGGGGAAATGTCAAACTTTAAAAATGCACAAATGCAATTTTAAGGTAGCCTACAAGAAGGGTGTGAAACTGCAGAGTACAATGCTTAGAGGAAGCCATAAGAAAAAGGGACCAAACTGGCAGAATACTAACCCAAATCTAGGCCTCGAGATTCTGGCAGTTAGCAATTGAGAAGCTTCTTAAAGCTGCTTTTTGTTAGTGATTTATTTATGCTGCTTACCCATCAGAATTCTCAAAATTTTTTATTGCTGCCTTTCAGAAGCATATTTGCTGGTGGACTTTGAAGCTTCTCAATAGTAATTTCTTCAGTCA
The DNA here is from genome assembly GCA_025448015.1 of Bolborhynchus lineola. NCBI lineage: Eukaryota > Metazoa > Chordata > Aves > Psittaciformes > Psittacidae > Bolborhynchus > Bolborhynchus lineola. The sequence continues at coordinate 14,498 of JAOEHX010068797.1, forward strand.
GTTTTCCTTATCTCCAAAGGTATAACTAATTGCCTGATGAGATTTAAAAACAAAAGAAAAGTTTTAAAACTCACAATCACTCAGCCTAATGTAAACATCTTGAATTATTTAACAATCTATTAAGCAGCTATGCCTATCAAAAAAACCCAAATTTGACAGATCTGGTTCACCACTAAGTTACCACTGTAGTTTTACATCACTGTAACTCCAGCCATTTCTATAAAGTCTCAATCATGTAACAGAAGTAAATTCAGTTTGAGTTTCCGCTGCATTAGTCTTTCATACTGGATCTGTCACTAAGAGCAAGAATAGCAGCCAGCAATTATTAAAAAAAAATACCTGGAAATAAGTCTTTCACGCTCTGAAACTGGGGCATTATTCAATAATTCATTCTCAGATCCATTTGAATTCTCATCTGTCAACTCTCCTTTTATTACCAGATTGTTCTATAAGCAATGATCTGGCAACACATTTGAAAAATCTATGTATTCCTCTCATCCATCACAACAAACAATTTTCCAAGCAACAATAGAGACAGTGTACTTTCAAGAAAAATATCTCAACTCTTAACTCATTACTTTTATGCCATGGTTGTGTGGCATCAGAAATATCACGAAAAACACAAAACTCTTTTCTGTTTCCATCATAACCCTCTTCAGTAGATTGAAACACACTGGTAAACTTGCTTTAAAACCCTTCCTCTCGACCCTCAGATAAGCAAGAAAAGCAATAATTAAATGCCTGAATTACTGAGGCTCAAGCCAGAAAACTGAAAACCTGTTTTAAGGTAGTACTTTGAAGTTCAAGGATGCTTTCTTACATGCAACAGCAACCAGAGGATTCAGTCCTAAAGTAAGTAAATAGATCAGAACTTCCAGGTTAAGTTTGGCCAGCAAATTCTGTGAAGCCCCCATCCCATCCCTTCTTTTTACGGGAAGAGGAAGCTTTTCAGTATGATAGGTATTTGTAAGAACACATTCTGCACTTGTAACAGACCATTTTCTGTTTTAGAAAACACATTGACCCAAAAACTCAGATCATTCTTCAAAACATTCAATTTCAACTGATACAAGCCCAATTTCAATGCAAATATATGAAGCACAAAACGAGGTTTCTAAAAATAAACCTTCACCTCTGACAACATTATTTTACAAGTTAACTTTTGACAAACCAACAGAAAGACGCCACTTCTCAGTAGCCAGCTGTTCTAAACAGGAAGGATCAGTATTAGTGCAGAAAGAATCATTGAAAGTTGAGTATTCTTGGTACATACTAAGGATTACAAAAAGTACATATTAAGTATTACAAAAAATAATACTTAAAGTATTCTTAGTACATACGAAGTATTCTTCGTACCTACGAAGTATTCTTCAAAAACTTAGTATGGGGAGTAAAAAAGAATTCTATCAAATCACCATACCAGTCAGATAATCTTTTGTATATTTTGTTTTTTCAAGATATTTTCATATTTACAGTAATGGGATTAAGCAGTTTCAACAAG
>JAOEHX010068799.1:0-18318 GCA_025448015.1 Bolborhynchus lineola
AAACATGGTTATTGTAATAGGATGTATTATTAGTATGGTCAGGAAATAGTTCACTTTAGGCTATTAGGAGAACAGACATACAAGCTTTCATTGTAATTACAAAGTTGTGAGGGTTTTTGAACACCCAGGGGTTCTTTCCAGCGTGGGTATCATATGACCTGACCACAGAGCCACCACACATTCCCATTAAAAAGCAACAAAAAGCATATTAAAAGCGTCAGCCTGCAAAGAAGAAGATAAGAACTAAACTGTCTTAACTGTATCCTCCATGAGTAGGCATAGAATCATAGAATAGTTAGAGTTGGAAAGGACCTTAAGATCATCTAGTTCCAACCCCCTGCCATGGGCAGGGCATATAGGAGCTAAATGAATAGCAACACAGATGTTACAAGAAGTGGAAACTCCATCTTATGAAAAATGGTCACAGATCATACCTTGTTGAGCAGATGACTTTCCTTCCTTTGCTTTAAAGCACTTTATAAAAACACACATACATAAAAAATGATAAGCCAGAGACTAGAGATCTCTACTCCAGAAACCTACTTGCTTTAAGATGAAAACTAAATTTCTAATCATCTATGCAATGAGGTTCTAAAACTCCAGTGGGAGAAAACTGGCTACTTTTAAGGTTAATGTCAATCTGCTCCTGAATACTCTATCAGCTTACAAGAGACATTTTCTTGAAAGAATGCACAACTGGATCTCATATTCCCCTTCTGCATTCAATGAGTGGGCTGAGAGCAGAGTCTGAGTGCCTACTGCAAAGTCCTTGGCCACCACAGGCTCAAAAATGCTCCAATTAGAATATGTTTCATTGTTTCCCATGCACACAGAGAAAGAAGGAGTGGAAAAGGCTGATTAGAATCACTTTCAGCAGAAACTATTGCAGTGAGATAAATGAGGACATAGCAGTGAAAGCAAAGCAACTTCAAAGCTTTAGGTGAGGCAATCTGAGAGTATGAATCATTGAATGAACTCTGCCACTGCTTGTCAAACAAATTATTCATCAAATTGCTTCTACTGGTCCTTGACTGGTTCTGATAAATATCCCAAGGTTTAAAAAAACAAACTTGTAAAATGGCAAGATTAGGTATCTTTATATCCTGTGGTCTCCTAACTACAATGAAGAAACTGAAAATTCTTGCATATTGAAGACACCAAGGAGGAGGCAAACAACCTAAAATTTGTTCAATCTAGTTCAAACTGATGATTAATGGTTTTTACTTCATGGAGACAGAAACAAAAATAGCAGGCAATATATTTCTTTCTCAAGCTATCACTTTGTTCTCACCTTTCTGAACAAGTTCTACTCACCTTAGCTACCATGAAGCTACTGCAGCCTTTTAAACCAAAAGCTCTTGCAAGACTGCACTGCATTGAAACTGGCTTCCACCTGCAAATTCCAACAGTATGTTACAGCCATTCAGTAAACATTCATGCATTTCTGCTCATCCAGACACCTTCTGCTACAACTTTAAACACCTGGGTCATACAGGTGGAGGCATTTACATTGGGATATAGTGCAAAATTAAGCCTGAAAATGGCTGAATCCAAGCACGGTCTGCTCATGAGCATAGCTGTGGTTTGCAAAGCCAAGAGATACCCAAATTCACAAACCAAAAAGTGACTCTTGTGTACTGGAAAACCTTATACATGGCTATGAATAGCAAAGCAGCACCTCAATCTTCTTCATGTGGTATACCCGCTCTCCTGGTTTGATCTACATGGCCAAAAAAAAGTGAAAAATAAATAGTCAAGGATGCAAATAATAACCATAATTTTACCAGTCTTGGTCTTCTGTGAGGAAAAAAATGCAAACCACAGAAAATTAAATGTTTCAAGTGAAACAAAGTTCACTCTGTTCTCCAGATGAAATTGCAAGACCCTCTTCAATGCACAGGCTAGCACTGTTGCTAGAGAGAAATTACATTAAAGAATGCGCCTAAATTAATCTTTACATGTAATCCTTCTGTGGTCATTTTTTAGAGCCCTTACCCTCTCATTTTTGCTGAAAGCTGACAGAAGGTTTCCATATGCTACAGAGTATGGAAGAAAGGACTTCCAATTCCCAAACCGGGAAATGGAAAGGATGGGTTGTGGGACTGCAAATCACCAACAGCACATTTATATCTGACCACCCTGTTCCTTCTGTTTTCAGTGGAAAACAGCTGAGAATTCCAGTCCCTCTGCTGGTTTTCTTTGTTCTCCTGTTTCTGCTCCATTGACTCTGGTAGAGGAGATTCTTCCACAAGGCTGACAAGTACTGTGAAACAAGGGGCATCTTGGACCACTGACAGTTCATAATGCACATTGAAATAAACATGGATCAACCACTGCTGGCCTTCACACGACTGTGACCTCAGTCTACTAGGTGTATTCTAATTCAAGACCCCTTTTACTGCCCCTAGACTTTTGTACTGGATTAATCTGAGAAATACTGCTCTCTAGCCCCTTGTGCACTTCACTGAAAGCCTACACAGTCACATTTTCTTGCTGTCACCAGCATAGGAACCACAGCAAAGCCACTGGACAAAACAAGCATCAAAGGGATCTGACAGATTAACAACTGTGCCACCTTGCAGGGAGAACAGATACAGGTGATTGTTTTAAGCAAGCAGGATGAATGTTTTCAATACTTTTTGATTGATTTTTTTATCTCCTAAGTATAACTCACATTTATACCAGAGCTTATCTGGAATCTTCTGACAGGATATTTTATGTGAGAAAATTATGAAGTATTTTGCTGCAAGCAGACTTTCTGCAGCCTATGCCAATTTTGATAGTGTTTTATGTTGAAAAACAACTTAAAAGCGAGCATATCCACTGAATCAGTATTCAGCAGTGACATTTGAAGTTTTTAACATGTAGATGTTTCAACATGAAGTGACCTTTAATTCCAGTATTTTAAAATTACATATATCAAAAGAAAAAGGCATGGACCTTGCCTTTTAAATTCATTTCACAGGGAAAACCAAAACACAACCAAACAACTCTGATTTTCGTTTCAGTTGGAAAGAAAAAGTTTGTAAGATGTAGAATTTTCTACAAAACAGATTTTTTAAGCTCTACATAACACTTTTTCAATTGATCACAATTCTGCTGTGGGAGGAAAAGATGACTGTGGAGTTGAGAAAAGATTTCTCTTGGAAGACTTAATTACTACCCAGTGATCTCTACAGTAAGAAAACACAGAAAGACAATAGATGCTGGATTATTTGCTACATTTGCTGATGTTAGACCAGGAGAATTCTGAACCCCTGAAATATTTTTACTTTTGCATGATTTATCCTATGTGTTTCTTTGTCTTGCTTTGATCTCCTCTTCTTCAAACCAGCCTTTTTTCAGCATTCTTGAGCTCTGTTCAATAAGAAGGGAAAGTTGTGGGAATCTCCACCTGCAGCTTTCAAAGCATGCAGCTCTTATCAGTATGTTCTTGCTGTGCTGTTGAAATTAGAAATGGGAAAAGCACCATTATGCAATATTTCTACCATAGTTGACAAGAACATGCATGGGCTTAATCCATTCTTTAGGCCTAATAAACAAGCAGCAGATAGGCAAACAGAAGTTTCTGGTGGAGATGATTTTTCAGGCAAACAAGAAACTAAGAGGAAGAGAAAAATTAGGCCAGCCTTCACAACCCTGTGCTTGCACTGCAACATACGGGCATACATCAGTTACTGCTAATCCGATCTTTCCTCCTTCAGCAACAGGAGGATAGCAAATATTCTTCAGATCCTTACTTGGGCAAAGTTCTGGACTAGCCACTGTAACAATGAAGGCATGCAGATGGTGAGTTTGGGCAAGTTTTAAGGTCTGTTAGTGAAGCAGGGTGCACATGTTAATAGGAATGCTTCCTGACACTGTCTTCAGAAGGGGCTACGACAAAGCAGTAGAGCTCAATCTGAGAATGTGCTATATGTTTCAGCCTTTCTTTTTTTTTAGGTAGTGACATCAAAATGGAATTGCATTCACCTGAAATTTCCTTCTCCAGTACTTGGCTCTGCTTATGATTTGTGAAGTCAGTGGAGTAATCCAGATGCTACAGTAAGTGTTTCAAGTGTTTTGAAGAATTAAAACGCTGTGTCCTTCTTCTACTGCAGTAGTGGAAAACATAACTACCCTCCCCAAGTTCTCTGATTACTTTTGGGAAACATTATTGTTACTGTAAAAATCAAGGCCATGAATCCATTACTTTGAAATCTACAGCAGCCAGAAAGTCCAAATGGATCTGATGGAAAGCAAGCGATACTTGCATTTTTGCTTATCACCACTATTAGGTGAGCACTCCATTAGGTGAGCATATGAGGTATTTACCTGCCCTCAGTTGGATTCTCTGATGTTCTCATGTTCAGCTTTCCATCAGGCATCAAAGCATAAAAAAAGCAGAATCTGAACAAATGTAACCTTCTGTGAATACCAGTCCTTTATAAGGACAATAAGCACATCTGAGTTTCTTTTCCTGAATAGCTGACTTCTCCAGTGTATTCAAAGGCTAATACGCTGAGAGCCATCGTGTTAAACAAAGTAAAGATAACTGCATACAACCTGCGTACCAACAGTAATGTAAGTGCTCAGAGCTATGTTCCAACCACCAAAAAAGATGCCAAAAGAAAACTCAAAAATCCCAAACAATCCATATAGTTAATATTTTTGCTTACTTAAATGAAGCAGAACCTAGTAGCCTCCAACAAACATCTGAACTTATTCACAATGCTTGTTCTGAACACAGTTAACAAGCATTCAAAAAACGCTCCTGAAGTTACGTTCCTATTTGTACAAATCCCCTTCCTCAGGGGCTGCAGACCGTTGCCTGGTGACAGCAGCTGTCTTCCAGGGCTATGAGCAGTTGCACAGAGGTGCAGAAAGTTAGCTATATAGCGCTGAAAAAAACAGCTCTATCTTGTGCACTGGGCTCATGCTGAGATGGGACTTGCAGCCGGCACAGAGGAGCTGAGTTGTAGAGCTTGCCACCTAAGCCAACCCCCCTGTAATGCTGCCCCTCAGCATCCTGAAGTCCCCCTCAGCCTCCTGCAGTCCCTCAGCAAGGTCTCCTTGCTGGCTCAGGGAGCAGGAGGCACCACAACACTATTTATATATAAACCAGCTACTGCATTAGCAGCAACTCCGAGTACTGAGTAGCCGGTGGTTGCTTTGCCCAGCAAAACTTCATGTAATCAGAAGAATGAGTGTCAGATTCAGTGTGCATGAAGGCTTGAGCTCAGGAAAGCACATCTGCAGATCACACACAACCACAAACCACAGAAATCCTAAAGGCAGGTTAGTGTAACTTTGTGAAATCAGATACAATTAAGTACCAAAAAAGTATAATAAATGTGCTGAGCATGTTAAAGGTCATCAGGTATGCTGACAGCTTTTTCCACCAATTTCCTGCCATTGCCTTAATGCAAAATATCATGGTATGAATGAATATATGGAAGGATAAAAGATTTTTTTTTTAATTATACCAATGAGTAAGAGCAAAATATTGTTAAACTAAGCCAGATGTACTATATGCCATTTAAACATGGAATTGACATTGCAGTAGGAGTTCTAGCATGACAGTGTACAGCACTAGGGGACATACTAGAAGAAAACACGACTCATATTATGCATTATCTCATAAACTAGATTACTGTAGTTAACGTAAATATCTGTAAACTAACTGTAAATGTGCACGGAGCAATTATTTACATTCCTTGATTAAATAAAACCAGCTATATAGTCCATAAAGTAGTTAAGGGCTCTTTTGCAAATAAGTATGAACTAAAATGGCTGGACTTTGCAATAAAGTTAGAAGAGGCAGGATTATCACCAGCATCTCAAAACAGAAATCATGCAAGGGAAAGACCCTGTGGCAATAGTGATTCCAAGAACTTCAGTATCAAAGACATTTAGCTCCTTTTTTAGATTTGACTTATACTATCTCCATATTGCAACATGAAGGCGGAGAGTTGGCGATTACACACAGCAAAATTGGAAATTGTGTAGGAAAAGCTGCATACCAAAGAAACAGCAAGGTACACATCACATTGCCTTATTCGGAGCATCAACATCACGGCTGCAGTATTTATCCCAGTCTTTTACAAAACACTTCATAAGATTAGGTCTACAATAAATTTGCAGTTCTGATGACCTTGCTATTAAGGAAAAGGACTCAAAAAAAAAAGCTTTTTCCTCCCTCTTATTTCCATAAAAGGGCAAAAAAGGTTGAAAATAGCCAACCTCCCTTTCTGCTTTTTGTCACTGCATTTCATTTGCTCTCAAAAAACACCCCAAAGTGATTCTGAAAAATGAAAAAGAAAAAAAGCTAGGAAATTCAGGCTGCTGCACAAAGGGATAGAGCTTCGGATCTAATTCCTTTTCACCTTGACAATTGTGCGTCTAGAAGCTCAAATATTTAAATAAATACTATTTAAATGACAATTTCTTCCCTTACTACCTGTTTGGGGTGGAGTAGAAAACAATTAATCACACACATCATTCATTCATCACACATGCAAAAAAATATGCTTTCTGCATTGAGACACAGCATGTAACGTCTCAATGGGTAGTGCTGTTGCAGTTAAAACAGATCACCCAGCAACAAAGCTTTGCCCTCCTAGACTTTACTGGTGTAGACTCAGCTTCTTTTCTTAATGGCATGCAATTTTGTCTTCATTACACATGGGAGACAGAGGATCACTGAGACCCCCAAAAGAAAAGAAGCAGCCACAGAAAGCCCTTGCTTAGCTCCTGTGGCATAGGAGACAGCTTTCCAGAGCAATAAGCACATGTTAAGAGGACAACTGGAACTTAATCCTTTGCTATCCAATGCCAACTTCCACTGTTCAACAGATGCCAGGACAAGTTAAAAGAATGATCATCTGTGAGAGGCCAATGTGTCTGCAGCTAGGTTATTTCTGATAAAGTCTTCAAAAAATGTGTTTCATTAAAACTTAACCAAAACTCCTTTTCTAGCCACAAGGATCAGAGAATGAGCTACAGTGATGCTGAGGGGCTGATATCATCTCCCTAAAACTCTGTCATGTTTCCTTAAAGAGGTAGCTAGGAGGCAAGAGGTTACCTGCATCTACAAAAGTGGGGCTTGGCAGTTGTCCCAGAGCAATTTTTCTAGGGAAGTGGCCTGCAGTCTGGCTATGCCGAAGCTTGGTGAAAACATCTACTTTTGTCTGTCCTGCTGAACTTCAGTGAATGGAAGGTTCACAGCCCTTACTGGGGCAAGGTGCACAGGCCAAAGATCACATTCCAGGAGAACCCTCCACCACAGCCTTCCCAAAGCAATATCCCACAAAAGAGTAACACACCTTTATTTACATACTTTAACACTACCACATCAGAGCTACTACCTGAATACCAAGGCAGATTTGAGCTTATTATTATGTTGGTCATAATGTATATTCCTTCAGTATTGTGGTGAGCTCTTCAATTTTACAGGCAGTGTTTCACATTAGCTAAAAGTGAATCTTCATTAAAGAAAAAGCAGTGGAAGGTGTTAGCATTCTTTTTACTGCCTGTTCTAAACTTACTAGATGTCTGCCCTTAAAACTAAGAAAAAGAGTAACTTAGTATGGGATAAATTTTATACTGTCTACATAGTAGCTACTGTGACACAAAGAAACGTAAACTTCATTGCGGCACAAACAGTTTACAACCAAATAAATTGCAGTGCTTATCTCAAAGTGCAACACAACACAAAACATTTGAGAAAAAGAAATATAAAATGAGTCAATGACTCGTGCCGGTCAAGTTTAAATTAACATCAGCATACATCAATAATGGAATCATGATACAGGAGCGCTGAACACTGAACACTGCTACTATTCAAGTAAAAACATATCATTTCCAGGGAAGTGTAACTGTCTTTTACTAAAAAGTTGGATGTTTATACATTCAATTTTTTCACATTTTCTGTGTCATCAGTTGAAATGCATGCAATATATGTAGGTTTCAGGAGCGAGAGGGAAATGAAAATAAGTGACATTATACATTTAGAAAAAAAACAAGGGTCAGACTTACAGGTCTCGTGCCATTTTCATATGCCCTTCTTAAAACTGCATGTGACAACAAAATGCATTCAGTTTATTTTGTGTGTAGCATAGAATTCAGGGCAGTCCACAGCTTTCGCCCTTCTGAGTGTTTGGGAATGGTAAACAAATTGGCAGATAATTATATTCTGTCTCTTAGCAACCTTAACTGTCTTGCAACGAAGTTATTGGGCTTTTTTTTTTCTGATGTATTCTGGTAATGGCATGTTTTCCACAAATTTTAGACAAACCCCTTTTGTGCAGAACCACTTGGGTCAGCCCATCATTAAATGACAACAAAGACCAACTAGTGAAAGCTACTATCTTGTTTATAATCTCTTGGGAAGATAACTTACAATAAACATATACCGAGGACAAACAAGTAACCAAGTAGGAAAATGCTAGTCAAAATACTTTGTCATGAGCCTAAATAGCCTTTTCCACAGCCACAACTGCAAATAAGCACAATATAGAAGTCAGTGGTTCAAATACAAACTTTTAGATAGGAAAACTCCCAATATTTAAGTGAAGAAATGAAATTTTAAATTCTGGAATAGAAGAGAAGTTTGAGCCAGGGATTTTCAAAAAACTATTTGATTTTGTAATCGTTCTTGAAAATGCAATCCCACTTGTAGGCATGACGGAATTCTGAAAAGCTGGTTCTTTGCCTCTACATGAAAAGGGAAATATTGCTGCTACTGCTCCACTCCTGCAGACCAAGTACAAGGCAGCAGCAGCAGCCTGACAGGAGTGGTTGTCAAAATGTTCACTACATTTCAGTGGAGTGGGCAGGGTCTTTGTTCAGTGCCTTCCTAGGAAAGAAATGATGTCTAAGTTCTCTTTCCCTCTTAATAGCATCAGAGGAGGTATTAAGAACAAAGTTGTTAAATATGCTGAACAATTAGTACTGTCATAAAATACAACTAAAACAGGAACTTAAAATACCTTATTCTGTCAAAAGATTTTTTTAGTACACACCATCTTAAAATTTCTCTTACTCAAATGCTGATTTTGCATTAGAATCTTTGTGCAATCACTAGCAGAGCTGCATGGATGCACACTTCAGAAAAGAGCACCTTTCTTATCTGTTCCTCTAATAAACATAACTCTGCTACTCTGTATAATGGTCAATTTATGTACAAGTACCTCTCCAAATTAAATCCCAAAGCAGATTATTGTTCCCTTACTGTGGATCATCTCCAAAATGCTAACCAAACAATAAACTCATTTGAAACAGAACACAAGGAACCAGCAGCCTATTAGCTGAATAGTGTTAATTTTAAGTATTCACACCTTGACTGATTACTTCAGAAATGAAGACAAAAATGGCAGGCTGGAGACGGACATTGAAAACAGGTTTTCCTTAATTTCAAAAGCAACACTATAAATCCCTATTCATTTCAACACAGGGACATGGGATTTGGTTTCTCTGTAACTCTTGGTAAATTGTATCTACACAGCAGACACAGGAGACTAAATAACATCTGGGATTTTTGGGGCAATTACTAATTAAGACTAATACAGTCTTTCCAAAATGTATTGTTGCTGTGCAGAGTGTTGTTTTCCATTTCAGTCTGGCACCTAGCAATGTATCTGGGCTCAAATGATGTGCTTGCTGCAAAAAACTCAGGTTCCAAGTAGATGATAAAAGAAAACCCATGCCACTTCAGTCAGGTGTTCAACAGAGAAAATGCAAACAGAAGGGGAAAGGGATTCTGTTCCATTATGTGTTGTTTTGGTAAGGAAACAGTTTTCCAGCAGCTCCTCTCTGAGCACAGAACAGTGCCAGTAGAAAGCAGAGATGACAAAAGGAGCAACATACACTGCACCTGCCCTTCAGCAATGGAATTGGGGCAAGACTGCATTTCTGCTGCTCCCCTTCTGTTTGGGGACAGTAAGGCGCAGACAGACATACTTGCTCAACTCCACACCTACCTCTTAAATTCTGTTCACTCATCACTACTCATTCTGTTCAGGCTGCAGCCCCTCAGATTTGCCAATCAAGTGCTACAAATAACCTCTCTAAAACAAATCAAGTTAGGAAAAACTTTTATCAGGCTGCATTTTGCTGGGTGAGGAGTTAGAGATCATTATCATCATCGTCAGGTTTAAGAGGAAGTGTGTTAAGCAGCAAGGAGCAAAGGTGTTTTCAGGCAAATGTTTTGGGAATGCTTTGTTGATACTGGAAGCAGGGTTGTGTTTGGTTATTTTTACTCTTCCAAAATCTAGTAAAAGCCCACAGGAGGTGAGAGCAGAAAATGTGCCCAGAAAAGCAGAATATCATTCACTCAACTGCACTAAAGAACCCCTTAATGTCTAATTAAAAGAAAAGAAAAAAAAAAAAAAACCAAAACAACCAAAACCACCCAAACCCACTGCTTTATCTTTCCACATGGAGTTTTTTAAAATGGCAGACAGAAAAAAACCAAAACACTTATAAGCAGAGTTTTGTCAACATTAATCCATTATTCTACGATTTTTCAAAATCTCAGCACAGCATCTAAGAGGAGAGGAAGGAACTTGGGCAAGTTGATGCCGATGAAAACACTATGATGCTCAAACACAGTTCCCCTTTAAAAAGCTGCCAGGGTCAGAGCAGTCACATGGCAAAATGGTGCGTGTCTGGGTCTGTGCAGGCCTGTTTAATAAGCCATGAAGCTCCTTGGCTCAACTAGTGCGTGTGTCATGTGGTAGAGGGGTTGCCATGGCAAGTACATATGCAGTTCTTGATCTGCCTCATCACAGACATAGCCGAATTCAGATTAACAATACAGGAATATGACTGCCTGGGAAAAAAAGCTGCACTTGGCTTAGCCTCACAGTTTGGATGTAAAGCTGAAATATTCTAAATTATCTCTCAAACGGTATTTGTGATAGGCCGACTAAATTTTTTTAATCTCAAAACAATAGCCACACAACACAAACGTGATCAGTTCAGCCTTCGAAAGCAGCTGCATATTCGGCATATGTTTCAGCAACCTTTTCCAATTAAATACACAGAAAATCATATTTCTGCTTCAGCTCTCTAAACACAGATATAACTGGTAGAAAGAAGAATGGGGGACAACTGTTTCAGTGAAATAACAAAACCCATATCAAACCAATTCTAAAATTCATTAATTCCTTTTTTAACACGGTAACCCACAGGCTGATAGTCAACGTGCAAGATTCCTGTGAAAGATGTTCCTGACACTGAGGTTAAAAAAAACCATCCATCAGAGCTCTAATGTCCGGTACCAAAATGAAGCGGCTCGCTAATTTACCAAGCTGATGAAAACCTGCATCATATGGGTTGTCATTCCTAACTCAGTGACGGAATATGGCTGGACCTACTTGCAACCCAAAGCCAGGTTTATGGAGATGATTCTGTTCCTGTAGAGACAGCCATAGGACTGTTTCACCTGGGTGAGGTCAGTTCCAGCAAGGCACCAACACTCACGTGCCTTTAGGAACCTCCTCATGATGCCAGGATCTAACATTAAATGCCCAAAGACCTTTGGCATACCTTGACCTTTAGCATTTACTACACATTCAGGTGATTTTCATGTGTGCTACTGCTCCAAGGGAAAAGACATCCAAGTCCTGAAATAATTTCAGATACTGCTGAGCAAGCAACCTTTCAGCAACAATTTACCAGGCTTCTAACCATGCAGAGTGAGCACCCGAGCCCCTGAGCAGTTTCCTAAATGCAGGCAGTTTCATTCAATTCAATGCAACTGGAATTTTTAATAAAAGTTAGACCTTTGTCTCCATGCTCTTCGCACAAGTGCTTGAAAAGGGGTAACCTGTACTGAAAAGACAATTGATTCTCCCAGTGTTCCCTTTCAGCAAGAAAACCAAATAAAATTAAATTTGACCTAAAGCCAAATGGATTTCCCTGCCCCTACACTCGCTTCCAAACTCTTCAATCACTTAAAAGGCACTGGTCTTAAAACCTACGGCACCATTCATGTCTGTCATCAGTACCAACTCTGGGCATCTGAACTGCAGAGTTCTCCCAGCACGTAAAGAACAAGAGGTTACTTTTGTTCTTTCCCTTTATTAGAAGATACTGTGCTGGGGCTTCATGGGTTAATTTTAGACCCTTCCGGTTTTTAACCTTATGCTTCTTACTCCACTTAAATTCTTCAAGCCCCCAGACAGGTCTCACTTCTACTGTGTATCATAGGTTTTTCTCCAATAGCAATAGAAAGGAAAATCTCCATTGCAAATCTCTTGCTGATTTAAAGGAATTAGAATACTAAAACACAAAGTGATGCTCCAGGATTTCCTCTCCATTAGAGTGCATTTATGGGTGATTGTTATTATTTTTAATCGGATGCCCATAAAATTGAAGACCTGCATCACTACTGATCCAATCAAGATGTTTCTCCCATAACAAAATTGCATAATGGATTATAGGGATTTTTTTACTGAAACTGCCTTGAATCTCTCTGCTTATGGAAGATGAATATCAAAATCAAACCATGAAAATCTTGGCTGCAGCTTCAAGATGCAAATAACCAATTTTGTTGTGCTACTTGGTTTTGTTTATGACAAAATTGCTGACAACTCTCTCAAGTTCATCTCATTACAAAAAATTAGAAAAATGAGGTCACTACTCAAGAGCTCCTACTAATGTGATTTTGGTGTTAGCAGACTAATTTTTTAATTAGCCTTTCTTTGTTTACTCATTCAGACTTGCCCAATGTGGAGGGCTGCAGGACTGCCTCATGTCAGAGTTACAAAGCTGAGCATAAGATAAATAACTTCTCATGTGCCTCAATACCTCTCTTTCAGCCCTGAGCTTTCTGCAGACAGCAGGCATTTGCTTCTCCATAGCTGCACACAGAAAAGAAAAACAAACTTTACGTTTAATTACGGGAGATTATTCTCTAGATGGGCTACATTTTTAAACAATCTCTTTTGCAGTACTAAAGGACTCAGCAGTTTCCTTTTGTCTTTAAAGATTCAATTAAAAGTATGTTTCAGAAATTAAATTACAGCATGAAATTAGCTAAGGGTATGAAATACTGCATTTGCCCTGGCATTCAGGGAAAGGCTGTACAAAGCAATTCTCTTAATGGCTCCTAACATGTGATCTCAACTAATAACTAAAGTGCCCTCAGCTAGCAGAGGATCTACTGGTGAGATACGCCCTATATAATCCACCAAAAGGAGAAATAGATTAAACTCCAGTAAATCTTATTAATTTATGGTAAACCCCTACAGTTACTCTCATTTTTGATCTTTTAAAATGTTACATTTTTGTGAAGTAACATGCTTGTTGGCAGGGATTTAGCTGGCTGTGGCCTTCTCAATCTTGACACGTTCCAGAAGCATCTGCCAGAGTCTATTGGAAGCATTTGTTTCTTTCTAGCTTTCAGAGAGTACTGCTGGATGTAATTCATCTCAACCACTGGGGATACACTTCAGCTTACTTTCTGCCATACTAATACAGGGAAGGAAATGAGCAGTCCCCTAACTCTTCAGCTGTCCCTTTAATCACCTGTTGGGTACAATTACAGCTCACGCTGTGAGCTGTCTTTGTGCTCCGTGTGTGCACTGGGCTAGTGTTTCGCAGGAATCTAATTTCCATTCAGGGTCCTTGGGTACTGTACAATAAAAAATAAAATAAAAAGCAATTCCACTTATGACTGCTTTCTGTGGGAGTAAACCAGCTCCCTTTGCTCATTCACAGGCTCCCGTCAGCGCGTATAGGGAGCTGCAGCATTGGCACTGCCAACCCCCAGCAGTGCAGTGCTCCCTGTGGCCTGAGTAGTGTCACCCCACACCAGCTACACCACAGCCTCTTGGCACAGTAGATGGCTGCTGACTCTGTCCTGTTGATGAAGGCCCTTTGCAGAGAACACACACCACATGGTGGGGGCTTTTTTGTTTGTTTTGTTGGGGGTTTGTTTGGTTTTGTATATATGTATTTTTAAACTGAGTTCACTTAGGATTTCAAGTCAAATTAGAGTGGAAAGCCAGGAGCAAAAATAAAAGGAATCTCAAATTAACTATAAAACCTACAGCTAGTAATGTCTCTGCAATCCATTTCTTCTCTAATCTCTCCTTACACCCCATTTTAATCCAATCGCATAAAAATCTAATCAGTGCACATGCACATTCCTGTTTCCATACAAATTTTAGTCACTGATGTAGCGTAACTCGGCAACAAGATGCCCATCACCAGATGCTTCTGCTGCAGAGGTGGTCTGGACTGAGGCTCTCTGATTTCAAGGGTATAGCCAGGAGCAGACTCTCTTTTTTAGGCTAAGAAAATAAAAATCCCAATTAAATAACCAAGCACCATACTACATTTGTGCTTTCCTGTGGAGGAAAATAAATAAATAAAGAGAAGCATACGCAGCCTGTCAGAAGGATGCTGAGAAGTAGAACATGCAAAGGGAACAAATGCCTGCTAGCTGGGTGGAGCATAAAGTAATCTTTACTGTTATTAAAACCAGTCAAAGCAGCTATAATTTATGCCCCCAGAAAAAAAAATGCACCAAGCTGTTTTGCTCAAATAATGTTTGGTTTTCTTCACCTTTATAAACACGCATTGTTAAACAATGGGTTTTCCTGAAGGCTCAGGAAGATTCACTCACACTATTCTAACACTAGCACAGGACTTCAGTTCTGCTGCCTTCTCAGACTGGTGCTGCTTGTTCCTAGTGTTTATTACTTGGGCAGAATTTCCAAAGTGCATGTGGCTGTACATGCATGTGTACATATCTAGGAGTGTGGCTAGATGCAATTTTGCTACTTATGAGCAATGAGACTACTTTCAGCATGCCTTCTGTACAGGTATCTGTCCTTCAGGTTGTAACATGAATTCCTAATTCAGGTCACAGGCAGTTACAACATTTGGCAGGTGCCAGTGAAGTTCAGCATGGAGTGCTTTTTGATTACTGGAAGCCTTTAACCAGGACAGATCAATTTTGCCAGCAGTCCTGTGCTAGACTTTACATTAACATTACATGGCATATTAATTGTGCTGTTTTAATGAATGTATTTCTCCATTAATGAAGTCCATCCTAGATGAGCTATAAATACTCAATCTGGGCATGCCTGACAAAATAGTCTTCCTTTTTTTTATCCAGCCCTTTTTTTCTTTTATCCAGTCCTCACTATAGCAGTCTATTTATTTCTGCCCTACTCTACGCAATTTCATAATACACTTGAAGACATTTTCCAAACAAATACAAACCTTTAACTAGGAATAGCAGCACCACCAGAACCCTAGAATGTTGTGCAAAATATCTGCTTTCCCACAGCAATATATGCACCTCTGCCTTCAATAAGAGGGCCTTTCTGGTTACAATCCCACATCCTATATTTAAAGAGTAATAAAGTGAGAAAAAAAGATAGAAAAAATATAGAAATACAAGTAGAATCACAGAATGATTTGGGCTGGAAGGGACCTTAAAGACCATCTAGTTCCAACCTCTCTGCCACATGCAGGGACACCTTCCATTAGACCAGGTTGCTCAAAGCCTCATCCAACCTGACCTTGAATACTTCCACAGATAGAATCTGGGAATCCTAGAATAGTTAGGGTTGGAAAGGACCTTAAGATTATCTAGTTCTCTGGGCAACATGTTCCAGTGTCTCACCACCCTCATATTGAAGAACAATAAGATTTTCCTAATGTTTAATCTAAATCTCCCCTCTGGGAATGAATGATTAAAAGTCAGATGTTAAGATACATACACCCCCCAGCATCTTTCAGCAGTGGTATGCTGTGGACTGTCTCCCAGTGGCACAACAGACCTCCTCCGGAATGACTCAGTCTGCTGAGGATGTACCAGCCTGTAGGAATGGAATCGGAGCAAGGCCAGTTCCATTTACACAGGGGGTCACACAGCCTGCAAATACCAATAGCATGGAGCCACCCACACTGGATTTTAACAAGTAGAAGAAAAGGGGTCTGTAACCCCTTTAGAAGTCCTCCAGGCTCTCTATGATCCCACACTTGTGATTATGCTTTCAAATATAGCAAATGAATCCTGAGAAAAAATGCACCCACTTACATAGTGGGCTAGTACACATCCGAGAAATCTGTGGAATGATGAAGAGGAGGGGATCATATAACATATAATTTCCTCAAAAAAAAGAGTAGAAATTGTAGTCAGGAGCCCTAAGAACCCAGAAGATTTATTGAAAATAGCATCAAGATTTAGATACCAAAATACCAAACTGATAATGATTTCTGCTTTATTTCCTTGGATTCCAGGATTACCAAGCAAGCTATCAGCCTCTATGGTTAAATTTTAAATGGTATTTGTTGCATGACTGTCCAAAAATAAAACTACTCAGAATAACAGCAACAGCAACGTAATATAGTTTGCATTGTGTCTGTTGTTTATTTTGTGTGGCAATAATACAGGCGGCCATATGGATACGAGCATTTGGAAGGGAGGATTTGTTGGCTAGATCATCACATCTGTTTACTTATAAATGCAACAAAAATACATTCGGAGGTCATTGGCTGCACAACCACTTTACTCCCTCTTGATGAAAAAAAGCCATCAATGTTATTCTTTCTACATCAACACAACTTCAAAAGAGACCCTATGATATTTTCATGAGAAAAAGGTTTTGAAATCATACTAAGATTAGTCTCTATCATACCTCACTAGCCGCTTCTACTAAAAAAGTGGTGTCACAGCAATAATTTAACCTAGGATGAAATGAGTATGCAACATGTCCAGAAGGAAGATAAAGAAAAAAACAGTGCCACAGTTAAACTTCCTTGTAACGAATACCCTTTGATTAAAGGAGCACATACCACTGACCTCATATCCAAAAATCACATTCACCGAGTGAACTCAGGTTTGAAAAAAACCCAAAAAAACAAAATCACAAAACCACTCCAACAAAAAGCCCATAGTGACACGCCAAGCCAATAATAGGTTCACAAGCCTGTATCTTGTAACATCTCAATACTGTGTTTGCAGGTATTTCAACCGAGCCCCTTGCCATGATCCAAAATATTTATTGCACTTCCTTCACCCTTTTCTTGAGGTCTGGATGTAAGCATATTGTAATCTTGCAAGCACAAATATTCCTGCAAATTTAGAAATCTGTAGTTCACTGCACAAAATCTCAACGACAGACAAATGTTCAGAAAAAGAAGAAATAGTACTTGAAACATTCTTTCACCCATTTTTCTGATCTAGAGACATCATTATAAACAGCAGTTTATAATGAAATTATTTTACTTAGTTATTTTTTATTCTGGTTGAAATCTCTTGGTAGAAACTCCTCAACATGTCCATATGCTCTAACATTACACACATCATCTCAGCTAAACAGAGACTTTAGCTGTGAACAATCCCATGCCTAGAAATCTTTTTATATTTGCTTGCTGTTGCCTAAATTTTATAACACTTAACTGCTAGCTGATGGACATATAACTTTTGTCTTGTTCACGAAGGAACCTAAGGACACGAATTACAGAAAACTACAGACAGATAAAATCTGATTTAGATTACTTTCACAACCTTAAAAAATAACTAAATAAACAAAAGGGAAAGAGAAAAATAGGATCTTACATTTGCCGATGGGTTAGTCTTCAATATTTGATTTGCCAAAGAAAGAAGAGGTTAGGATGACAGCTGCTCATTACAATTCCTTCTTTATTACAAGAGCTTAACTCTCCCACTGGCTGGCTGGCCCATTTCTGCTAGCTTTAGCTCAGGAGAGTGCTCCTAAAAGCTCCTCCTCCTGACAGCATCTGTCTGGATACTTCCTTCAATAAGTAGAAATAAGGCTTTCACAGAGCCATTTAGGTACTAAGAATGAGCTACAAGTAAGGGAAATCATTAGAAGTAGAAATAAATATTTTGATGTCCGGCCAAGACCACGATCTGGCAGAAAGAAATTCATGCCTACTAACACCATTGGCTTTACACCGGAGCAGTCACATCTTCATAGCATTACAAATCAAAATGACAACTTCCCTGACAGAAACAGCAAACAGTAGCTTGAATGACACCTAAAGACTAGAAGCCAGAACTCTGAAAGCATACATCTCCTAACCAACGTGTACAACCCCAGCCACTCCCTATGATTAATGCAACATCTCAGCCTTCAGAGGAGGTGGAGGGTTCATTAGTTGTTTCTTACCAAGATTTTGTATTTATACAATTAAAAAAAGCACTGGTGAAGTACCCACATAAGACCATGTAAAACAGATAAAAAGTATCTAAATATATATATTTCATTAAAGGATGAGTCAGAAAGCAACTGCTCATTCTAACAGCTGCCTGATGTAAACTCAAAATACTCACCTTTTAACTGGCACCTG
>JAOEHX010068799.1:18330-41039 GCA_025448015.1 Bolborhynchus lineola
CAAATCGACCTTCTGTTCCCAGAAACGCTGCCTACAGAAGATACAGTATCATAGCAAATGTACATCTCACAGTACTGTAACTCTATTGCCAGTGGAAATGATACTGCTTCATAACTGTATTTGCAATTTATAAGCTCTGTGGGCAATATGCCAGTATGTTCTCTTGGTCTGGACACAGCTACCTAAACAGACAATGATCAAGTAGTGAGACCAGACAAAAAAAAGATGGAAGTAAAAAGTTCTAAAAATTAGGCCCAAAACATGTATACTAACATACTTTTTGTGGCTTACTCTCAGCCACTGATCAGCACATTAACCTTATTTTCTCTGCATGATCGCTAAGTACCACGCTAAAATTAGGTCAGAAATTCAGAGCAGATCAGCTGACTCAGCCCAGCAAGATCAGACAAAGACTAGTTTCCTTCCCCCCCCAATCCAATACGATGTGTTTATCCCCTGCAATGTACAAGAGATCCATATTTTTTTTCCCCACAATTAACCTATCAGAACCATACATGATGAGGCAGCAATCACATGGAAGGTACATCAGCGCTGCTGAAGGACTTATCCTTAGGAAGGCAAAATGTACAATCAAACAGCTTTTCTTTTTAGGTCATTTGTCAGATCTTGTTTCCAAACTACTCAGTCTAATGCATTTCAATGAACTTTTAAGTCATTCAGCATGGTTATGAGATGATTTAGGTAAATAACAGCTGCTTCCAAATAGTGTTGTGTGTGAATACCACCACTTTATTAGATAATAAATTACTCATTATTATGTTGTTAATATACATGATCAGCCTTCTTCTAAAAGAGACCATCTGAACACTGAAATTTAATAGCTTCTTGAAAAATTAAATAAATAGACTATTAGGTAATTTTTGGTAGGTGCCAAAGACTTATAGCTGCCTTATTTTGATTCCCGTAAGCAGAAGGAGAGTGTTTGCTGAACCCCCCTCTCCTGCTCAAAATCCACCTGCAGTTAATCACAGGGGATGACTCCCTTGTTGCTAAGGAAATTGTTTTCAGCTGTCAGTATTCTCCAGACTGGTAGCGCTGTTACCACTGCACATGTGCACCACTTGCTATCTAGGCCATGCTATCAGGAGTCAAGCATAATACAAATACCCACCAAGATAAAGAAAAGACATAAGGAATATTGTACAGAACAAAGAAGGAATCAATAATCCTACTTCACCCTTCCTGACTGCTATGTTTCAGTAGACACCGTGGTATTGGATGAACCTCTGGAGGTTACTACAGGGAGCAGACTCAACTGCCATCAGCCTAAGTGACTCCAGACATCATGGTTCCTTTAGTTGCATCAATGTTCTCCCTTGGTCTGCCACTGCTTTTAATTTCCCTTATGAAGTATGGATCACAAATAGCTCATTTTCCCTCTCCAAGTTTACACAGCAAACAGATGGAAAAAGAAACTTGAAGACAGCATTTTCCAGAATTTCCTAAGGTGGTTTTCCCACTTTATTTTATCAGACAGATATGATTTACCCCCTCAATGTTACTGAGATGAACCAAGAGGGAAGAGAGAAGATGGGACCACCATAAAACATGGTTTCCCACAGAAGTGCACTATATTCAAGAAATGTTGATGCATCTAATCCACACACATATACAAGCTGTTTCTGTGACAGACTCACTACATTGCTGGTAATCTTCCTTGTGTTTTCTGACTGAATCTGAGCACCAGAGTTCTGTTTTCAGTGATCTCAGTTTAGCATGAGCAGCAATTACATGGTTTTGGCTCAGCCCTAAATTATCTGTACTTATTCAGAGCTCTTCATAAAATCATTTTGCCAAGATCAATAAATAAAACCATACAAACCAAACATAAGGAAGGAAATACTGTTACCGCCATTCAAATTAGGTAGATTCAGGAACCAGACAGGCACACAACTTACTCTCTCCTGCCCAAGAAACCTGTTCTGCCACTTACTGACCTTTATGGTCACACGTACAAAAGTCCATGCAAACAGGTCAGCCAGAGCACAGCCTAATTAGCTGTCAACTCTGAAGGCTGTATTCCAAATACATCAGTATGCACTGGCAGTTTAACATAACTTATCATCAAAGGAAGAAATTACTATAAGGTCTGAGGAATATGTTTTTTCATCCAGTTGTAAAATAATGAAATAATTAAGTTTCAATAAATACAAAATATTTGCAAATTTATTTTATTTATTCAGTAAGAGCCAGCAGTGTAAGATGAGAAAGTACTCTTCATCTCACTGCTTAAAAGCAGCAATTTATTGACTAGCACTTTTGTATGCTCTCACTTTACACGTGACACAGATTCACGTACTTGCTCTGCTTAATATAACTAGAACTTAACTTTCCTCTCTCTCATATTAAGAAATATTTTGAGGTAGATCTCTCTACCTCTTTCTTCTTGGAAATTTTGTAGTTTACGTTCCTATTCAGGAATCAAAACAAAGAGATGAACACGTGTATCCAGCATAGATAAATAAAAAGGAAACCCCAAACCTTCTTGCATTAATCTACTGCAAGGAAAAACATTTTCTCTCATGAAGCTATGCATAGTATAGTTTCTGCTACAAGCAGCCTATGCCTTTGACTCCCAAATAGTTTGAATCCCCCTAAAGATCACCCAAAAGCTGAGCTGACAAGAAATAGATAGTCCAGAAGGTACCACAATGTACATTGCATGGGTTCTCACTATTCACCTTCATTTCACATTATTCTTACACACATACACACACACACAGCCCAATTAGTGGCAATCCAAAAAGATTTACTTCCTGCAACATGAAGCAGCCATAATTTTGTTTTGCATTGCTGCTTCTACCTCCTGTAACAAACTATGTTTTGCTCTTTTCCTTTTCACATTCCATCAAAATTACCAAGACTACAGAGCTATTGCTGGAACATTTACAGCACAACATGTCTGTTATACCTGGATGTACAGTAGCCAAGACAAGGCATTAAATTTAAACCCTTGGGATTCATGCTGGGGTCAAACAAATCAAAGGACTTCTTATCAGTTTGTGCTCAAGCCAGCCATGTATAAACATATAAAAGTTTAGTATTCAGATGGAAGATTAACCTGTATTACACAATTTGTACCTCTCCTCAAGAAAATGCATTTTAACATATGCAAATGTGTGTAGAATAAATATTTATATCTATCCCATTCAAACTTCTTTTCTTCTCTGAGAGGCTGCAGAGATCTCATTGCCATCCAGTGGCACAAGAAGCCAGGTCATATGAGTGTTCCTCTCACTAACTGTCAATTTAAATCAATGGAATTTTTCAAGAAGAGCCATTATAGGGTTCTGCCCATCAGGGGCTTGGTCCATTTTCCTTTAAATGGTTGCAGTATTTTTACTGACTTCAGAGCATGCAGAATGGTGAGGAAAACATAAATAACAGATATTTATTTTTTAAACATCAGAAAGCAATTAAAACAATTACTAAATTCAAAGCATCAACTCAAGGAGTCTATTTTGACCTATGAGGCTGTCCCTGCCTTGCGAGAGCTCATCTTGGCATCTGTCCATCACAATTGTCCCTCTGAAAGCTTCTAAAAGTGCCAAGTGGATGAGGACCTGTTTTCCACTAGATTTACACATCCTGTTCCAAACATCAGAACTTTTTGTCATGAACCACAGCTCCTGAAGATGCCATACGTGCTCTAACTGAATATATTTGGATGGGAACACTCTCTTCCACTAAGGGAGGCAGAACCATTCAGCATCATGTAAAGCATGCGTAATTAGTAGCCTAACATGAGCCAATGCTCTGTGCTGCTTTTACCAGCAAGCTGATTTGAAATCAACAGGTCTACACATATTTACCACATCTGACAGCAAGCCCTTCACTGTACATTCACTCTGCCAGACCACTCATCTTTTTATCAAAATATTTACCGTTTTATTGCTTCTTCTTGTTTTCGGCGTTTTTCACTCTTTTCTTTCAAGTAAGCCAGGTTTGTTTCATTCCTCATGCGATCATTCTCTCGAGCAATGTCTGATGCATTCTGTATAACCAAGCCATCATAGGCCTTCATCCCCATATCTTCGATATACTGGAGAAAAGCTCCCAAAGTGACCTCCTCCTGATTAGAACTCATCATCTTGCAGGAGATAATGAACAAAGGAAAGCAACGTTTCCTGCAGGTTGAAAAACACAGAATACCTTCATCAGTAGGAAAATAGCTTATGGTTTATGACAGCAAGATTGTGTCAATTGCAATTAATATCTCTGTAAGAGACAATCTTTTAGACTTTCTCCTGGCTAAAGGATAATAAACAAAGCAATTCAGAACACTGAACAACATTACTCGAGCCAAAAGGAGATAAAATCCAAAAGTCCCTTTTTGCAAGCGATGCAAATCCATCCATATACATTGCTCAAATTCCAAACAAAAAGGTTTTCTCCCACCCCTTGCCTTTTCTTAATACCCTTCAGTTAAACAATACTGATCTCCCTGGATCTCAGTTTGAATTGGACTAAAAAGGCTTACATACAGGATAACAAGTCCTTTCTGCAGTTTAGACAAAGCTGCACCAGAGCACATCACTAGACAAAACCCCTATTACCCAGGATGTTCTAAAGTTCAGGTGGAAAATACTGTTCCATGGTTTGGAACAAAAAAGTTCAAAATTTTTTTCAGGTTCAAAATAGGAACCCATATGTCCTGGTCATCTGTTGCCCAACGCAGTTGTTGAAGCTCGAAGAACAGATGACAATTCCCAGCTAAGCTGGGATCTTCAGAACTCTAATGATTCTGGCTTCTATATTTCTTCCACAGGTATGACAGACACTTGGGCACTGACACACTTAGATCTCTTGGCCATTCCTGGCTCCATGGCAAGCAGCCTAAAAGCTCTCAGAAAGGCCCCAAAGGTTTTCCACTCAGCAGCAGACACCCTGGGAAATGAAGAACTCTGGCATCTAGATATGGGTAAACATAACAGGTGACTAAATGTGAGGTATAATTTCAAGAACATAGCTAGCAAAATCGTGTACAACTGCATTGACTATTAAAAAATAGAACTTTAAGAAAACAGAATTGTACCATCTTCTTCTTTTAAATACTGATTACTGTAAGGTCCTGAGACATATGATCCTAAGTGACATTATTCTTACACAGCCCAGTGGGTGGGCTACTCATCTTACAAACGAAGAGTCAATGCAGAGCATAACTGAGTGACCTGGCAGCTGAGCTCAGCTCTCTAAGCTAGGTTTAGCTTCTTCACTACTACAGCATCCTTCCTTTCCCTGAAGAAGGATGGTGTGACTTCTCGGAATTTGCCCGAGAACCATGCCAGCACCGCAACTAGAAGTGATCTTACTGAATAGGCAATAAGTATCCTGTCTGCACACAGACTTTAGGGCAGAGTCCCTGTGTAACCAGCAAGAAAAATCTTTCCTCTGTTTCCTAGTATGCTGACACATTTCTATCTTTATTACACTGTTAGACAACCAAAACTCTCATCAGGCCAGGCAATGGTTAAAATAAAAAAAAAAAAAAAAAATACTAAAATCTCTTATAGACTCTATCAATCCACTCTGGGCCTTCAGACACAGCCCTGAACATGAGAACAAGATGATTTTACATCCACAGAGTAAACAATCTACAAGGATGAAAGGGAGAGAAATATTTTTCCACCTTTTAAATTTTTCTTCCCCATTGATTACCTGAATCAACAATGACAACCAGCAGGTGGTTTCCGGCAGTTAATACTTAAAAAGCACGTCAATATTTTTTCCCCTTGCTCTCCATACCAAAATTTTTTCTGTACAGTGGTAACCTGACTGTTAAAATAATGAAGATTCAGAGGATGCAAAAGGTCTGCTCCTATCACCTCTTCTACCTTCCAAGACATCCATTTCTATCAACTAAGCCTGAATATGAGTGTAAGGCTGATGATCAGGGTCACTAAATCGATCTAAAAAGTATTTTCAGACATGGGTATAGGTATTTCCTACTAATCCCTGAAGGGCAAAACCAGTGAGTGAGGTCTTACAGCAGCCCAACGTGCATGTATGCATGCAATTTCACACAGCTTTCATATTGGAAGTAGCTAAAACTCCACTGACTTGCAATATGTATTGAGCTGTTCTATATATTCATCATAAGTGGCACCATATCTGCAAAGGATTGAATTGTGAAGCTGAAAATGAGCTAAACAGACACTATCAATGTTACTGATGTTTCAGCAGACATCATTTTAGACCAAATCCTAACTTCTCTGATTGAGAAAGGTAAGTCCAGATACCATAGCCTTTCCCTGGGAGTCTCTGTCTACAGCACGAACCCTACCTGATTAAAACCAATGCTAACAGCATCAACAGCTCTAACTTCACTGTCTCCAAACTCTTTATATGGTATCTGCTTTTTGATGTTAAAGTCTGGGCCATTTCCCCAGTAGATGGCTATTTCACTATATTTTCCATTTTGGACTTCTAGTAAAGCCTAGTTTCTGCATGTTGAATTAAATTCAGATAAACCTGGACAACAGAGATACTCCACCCTAGTGACCTTCGTGGCAGTTTTGCCATTATTTCTCCAGGGACCAGATTTTACTTCTGAAATACGAAATTTCATACTGAAGAAAACTTCAGCAGGCTTTCAATAAATGCAGTTCAGATTAATTTTTCCCCAAAACATACAGAATTTGATCTGCTGCACACTCTTTGATGACAATACTTCATATTTTTTCTCATTTTTTCCCTTTCTGAGGTAAAAAATAAGCTGACACAGATACGCTGCATCTCCTTTCACTATGATAGTTATTTCTTATATGAGAGGAAAAAGTCATTCTAATTGCAAAAAGATTGAATAAAAAGCCTTTATTCTGCTGCATGCACTGACCAGATACTTTATCTGCTGGTTTACCACTGATGTTTTCTCTTACTGAAGTCATGCAGAATGACAACAATTTACACAACACTTAACAAACAGATCAACATATATTCTCTGTCCTAACAGGGGTCCAATCCTGCAATAGAACTAAGCAACTGTAGCTACTTAGCTTCTGTGACTACTGATGCTCATGATACCAGATTCAGTTTGGAGTACTCCCAGAGGGGGTTGGAGGACAATCAGATATTTCAAAACCTTGAATCAGCATTTACGGCACTAACTTTGAAAAGCCTCTATACCAGTAGCAAGCATTTGCTAGTTAAGACCTCATGTATTTCCTGCCTGCACAGTATTTTACAGTCTCATTGCATTTACTAATATTGTACAGTTGTACACGCTACCCTTAAATAGGGAATAAAAATGCAAACAGCTGGCCAAAAAGCCTAACTATTGTACAGATTTTTCCAATATTAGTATTCCTTGTACAGCACGCTATGACCAATTTTATTTAAAGGTATTAATGCCACTTCAGAGAAACTATGTTACGTTAGTAAATGTGCTATGTGACTTCAATAGACTGTAACCAATCCATGTGCTCCATTGAGCTGCATGCATTGCTTGCTTGCCACCCTCTTTGGAAAATGTGTGGACAGCACTGATCAACTTTTAATCAAAGGTTCTGCTGACTGGTAAACTCAGGCAGTGAGCAATTCCTAACCATCTGCCAGGGCAGATACAAGCACAAGCTTCTGTTTGAGTATATTTATATTTGATTAAAAATATGCAAATGCGTGTTAATAAATACTGTGAAGTGTAGGTGAGGCACCACCATTTTGGCCCCCTAACATACACATTGCCACCAGGCAGTTTTGTTAGCTGGTAACAAGGACCATATAGTGTCACCAGTGTATTTGCCATCACAATGTTTTCAGTGTATTTTGTTCTCTGAAACCAAGCTGCCCTAGAAAATTGTAACTGGGAGTTGCTCTGCTTGGGAAATTCTTCTGACAACTCCTTTCTCTTCCCCTCCTCATCATGAAGGAACAGTAGGAGACAGCAGGGAGGAGGAAAAGCCCTGGATTTCAGTTACTGAAGCCAACACACTGAGGAGTCACCAGAAATTGATGGGAGGAACTTTGTTGCAAGTGTTCACTGAATGTGAACGTTTTTAGAAATTCACCTAAGTACAAGGACACAAAGGAGTCTCCAACACGTTTGGGTTGCTCTTAAAGGTCAAACTCGCAGTATATGAAACCTCACAGAGAAAGAAAAAAACACAACATGAAACAAAGAGTCCTGCTCACTGCCCCCTCCAGGTATCCCCAGATCAGAGGAACACTGGCAAAGGAGCACAGAGCAGCTCACACTGTTGTAGCCATGCAGTCAGCTGTCAGCAAGGGAGGAGTAAAGCAAGATTTTTCTTTTCTTCAGTGCCAATGCACCTGGGTTACTGGCTGCAGTAAGCAGTCCCCTTACTGGTTTGCCTAGAAATATTTATGTAACTAAATACGAGATCTTCATATTGATTCAGACACAATTTCTATGGGAGGTGATGCGTTGGGCTTCACAAGACTGTTGCATACCTTACTTCTAATTTGACTGCTCTCATGTCAAACATACAGCATTCTTGTTCAAACCCAAACCCACCTCCTTTTCATGCCATCAGTGTGCAAAAATATTGAATTCAGAATACGAGGCACAATCAACGCAGTATCACAGTATCAAAGCAGTGCTATACATTAATATTCAGACACACAGATCCCCCTCTTATTCACACGAGGATCCCCAAAATACCAGTTGCTTTACAGCATGCTTGACAGCCATAAGCTGCAGCTGTGCTGCATTGAAAATTGGCAATGCTGACGCTAAACTGAAGGAGCTTTTTGAAGTAATGACAAAGGCACTGATTGCCTTCTTCCAAATGGAGGGATATTATTTTTCCTTTTTAAATTTTAACATCAGAGAATGGAGCCTGGAAACAGACAAGTGGGGTTGCCCAAAGTCCTGAGCCCAACCCCTAATTTATAAAGGTCTACACACTTCTCCAGCCCTGCTCATCTCCCTTCCAAGTACTGCCTCCTCTGTTTGAGACTCATTTGCTTTCACATTACCTGTCAACTCCTTCCACTAAATTCAGTGTATTCTGCACAACCCCCAGGTTTGAGCTGTTGCGTTTTAGTTGCTTGTAAGGCATAAGAGAAAAGTAGACAGACCAGCCGTATCCAATTTTCACAAACTGCTGACCACAGCAGCACTAATAAGGATCTAATGGTATTGGGTGTACAATGAATACTTTCACTGCAACTAAAAAAATAAAAAAATCAGTGCTGAAAAAATATACTACAGAGTGCTTGGCAGAACTCTGTCTCTTACCATAACTGTGCTTTATACCAGCTGAGCTTTGAAATACCTGAACAGTTGAGTGTGATGAAAGAAATTTCTAGGACATGCTTTTTAGAGTTGCATTATCTGCTCATTCTTAACACTGAGATGGCATTACTGCATTCACACACAGCAATGCATTTAATTCTAATGTCAAAGAGGAAAGACCTTCTGAAACAGTCTGTAAGTTTCCTGCTATATATCATTTGACAACTTTTTATGCAGATATTTAAAGAAAATTAACCACTACGCTCATTAGGATGTACAAAATACACTTTGCATTTTGACTGGGATTAGAGATTATATACCTTGTCCTCATTATACTGCACAGCATGAGCTCTGGCACCTGGGTGAAATCACTGAAGCTAAGTAGTGCTAAACCCTTTACTTAAAGAGGTTAAAAGTGGCTCCTCCAAGGAGGAGAATGCTACTGCATGGGTTTAAAGAAATAGTCCATTTCTACAGATGTCCCACCCTTCATAGGGGACAGTTATGCTCAATGTCATTTTAAGAACTGCAAAAAATACCCTGAGCCTTAAATTTTGCCTCCCTTGCTAGTGCCTTCTGAAAAGGGAAAGGTCTTTGCTAACAATGACTCTTCTATGACTCCAGAATGTAAAGAGCCGTTGTTTACTTTGCAACACAGTAACACTTTTATCACTTCTATCCCCTTAGGAGAATAATGCTTCTTCCTAACTACAGGATGCTGGACAATTACAAATCTAGATTCTGAATGGCCAGCACTTAAGTGCAATTATGACATTTTATCACCCCAGTATTATGCAGAGACTTACGAACAACAAGAATAAACCCACACACCACACACAGACATATATAGACACATTCTGTATGCAAACAGGAGTGCATTTGAACTCAGAAGAAAGAATAAGCTTCTTGCTGACATATTTTTCTTCCTCCTCCTTAAGAAAATGGAATGAAGATTTCACTACCACCAGCATCACATTAAGATGCTGTAAAATATTAATTGTGCGGTGTGTCTAAGTAACTAACATAGGATAGAAATTGGGGCAGTTAATTCATCAGAAAATAGCAAAGAATGTTTTAAATTATTTAACCGTGCTTTTTACAAACAAAATAATTCAGCTGCAAAATGTCTCCATTACAAGCACAATCAACATGTGAAGTACAAAAAATCAGTCACATGGACTTCAGCTTTTAGTGTAGCAATGGCTTGATTAATACCTCCTAAAAATACATGCAACTTCATCATTATCTATTCTGACTGCTCATTATTTTTTCTTATTCTAATTAGCACCGTATTTTATTAGCATGCATATAAAATGTATTAAAATATGTACGTACCAAAATTTAAGTCCACGGGGACTGCTAAGTGCAATAATCAAAGGTGACTTTTGCCTGTAAAAGCCCTTTCCTGTGGTTATCTCAGTGCAGTCGGAAGGGATATTTCAGCACCATACGAAACAGATTTGCAGTTAGGCTCATGTTTTTCTTCAGTTAAAGTGCATTAAATCTTGTTGGCAAAATTGCCCAGATTGTAGAATTCGACATCACTATAAGTCAGTGTGTTACATTACAGATCTTCTTAACATATGATTAAAATGGCATGGAAAGTTTGGCTTTTAAAAAAAATGCAGTGGCAAGAGAAGACAGGTGCTTGCTTCTTTAAATCCACATTGAGAGAAGAGAGGGTACAGATAATGGGAGGGTATAAACAACACCCTGCTTTGAGGTCCAGCAGAGGAGAAACTGGATGGTTTTTACCCACTTTACAACATAGAAGATTACAGCACCATCATATGCACTAACACTGAGATTTCTAAGGTGCCTCATTTGAATATGTTCTGTGGAGACAAAAAGAAAGGAATATAAGGAATGGAAAGCATCCTATCCAAATGGCTTCTTGCAGCAGGAAAGACGCTCTCTCATTGCCACTTAGATACAGAAGGTCTGAGGCAGTCCAGCTCGTGGCATCGTCTCTCTCTCTCTCCCCCCCCTCGCCGTGACTACAGGCAGGCTTGCTCTCTCCAGCTGCCTTAGTCAGTTGATGCTGCTTTTGATTAATCAGGGATTCTCAAACAAAGAGCAAGCCTACCTTCGGATGCCAGCAGGGCTGTGGGGCTCCTCTCCCACCGCAACAGTCGGGCTGCCCCGGCCCCCCGCGCAGCCAGCATCCTAGCACCTCGGACAGCAGCCGCTCCCCCGCGCCAGGCCCATCGGGCGTGCGGGCGGGGCGGCGGCGGGGCCGCGCCGGGAGCCGGAGCGCGGCAGCGGCGTCGGTCCTCGGCTCCGGGGGCTCAGGCGCTCGCAGAGCCGCCCAGCTAGGGCTAGGCAACAGTCTCTTTCTTAGCTCCACTGCACTGAAGACTGATTAGCGCGTAATCCAGTGGGGGGAGAAAAATAAATAAATCTGCATGAACAGCGCTGTACATCACATTTGGTCTATAGGTAGGAAAGAATATGAAACAACGCCCTTCCCCCCCTCCTTCTCCCTTCCCAAGAAAGAAACTGTTCTTCCACGAAGAATGTGTAAGTCAACCTTTAGCCCATGTTATGGCTCAAGAAAATGAGCGGCCACTTAAAAGGAACATCTAAAGCTCTGTTTGATACCTCATATTGATGTATCTTTTGCACTCACCCTCACTGAAAAGCAGTGCAAGGCACACAATTACTGCTGACGCAGGGTAGCTGCTGCTTGGGGAAAGAGGGGAGGAGCTTCCTAACCTCATCAAAACAACCTCCCACCACCTGCTCCCAGTGCTCGGGAACAAAACTGTGCTACTTGGACAGAACAGCATGTATGCTGGTTTACTTAGATCAATATCTGCACTCTGGAAGGAAGCATTTGGCCAAAAAGCATTCAGGGTGCAACTATGCAGTCTTGCGCTGACACAGATTTTGTGAATGTAATGATTTGGGAGAAAACATTCCCTTTTTTCTGAACTGGATCAATCTGTGTTGTAGTCCTCCTCACAAGATATGTGCAGTTTTGCTTTCTCTCCCCCAAACCAGCAGTCTGGACACAAAGCAAAAACATTCGCTCCCTGTGCAGAAGCCAGTCAGCAGGGAGAGGTCTGAGTGTGCACAGAATGCATTACCCATTGTTCAGCGCCATTTCATTCTACCTCCTTTCTTAACTTACAGGTATACTTACCTCCTGCATAAAATACTGGTTTTGATGTTACAGAAAGAGGTGAATTTATTTCTAAAAGTAATATCAGAAATCAATAAAATGCTTCTCAAGTAATGCAAGTACACATGCAAAACAGTGCTAGTGCAGAAATAAGACCTCACCTACATAATGCAGGAGAACTTCCTGCACATTTATTACCCCTGACTGTAATGTCCCAATTACCTTCCGTTCAAGAGCAATCAGGATAGCCACCTAGACACACTGGAAAACATGGTGACCTCCAATGGTGACCAACACTAACATTGGAACCGTAGCCTGAAAAAAACTGCTCCTAAAGGTCTCTCTCAAATTCACTAGTAACTCACTCACTGTAGTAGTGCACATCCCAGCACATTTCTTGCAACCCTGTGAAGGTTTCTGAAGGGCAATGAAACCTCCACATAACATCTCCAAGAGACCATTTCAAAAGGATGCTCTAAGAGCTACAAAGAGAGCCCAGAGGCTAGCCCATAGCTTTGCTTCTGATTAACTTCCTTGAAGGATACCTTAAGAGCAGCTGTGACTGTGCAGTAATTGAGGAATTAGATTTTCATCAGCTGGAGATTTCTGTCACATAACAGCCTCTTCTTTCCAATACTCTTCCAGAATTAAAGACTGCCCCAAGCCATGCACCAGAACCAGACAAATTGCCAAGTCAGATTTCTTTCTGTGTTACTTTCAAAAGATATCATTGTAAAGTCATTACAGAGTAACTCAAAGGACTACTAATTTTAAATCCATGAGTGTGAAATACTTGGCTATGTCTTCACCACGTGGCTTATCCCAGTAATTGAGCTCACTCCAATGCAATCATCTTCCAGACTACTTATGTTATTGCACCTTTTGGCAGATTCCACATCTTACCATTTTTGCATCAAGGTTCCTAGGGACCTATCCCTATCTCCATCAGCTCTGGAAGTAAATGTCCATTTTTCCTTCCAGTAGCACTGTGGGAAGGATATGTGGGAATATCATGACCTCTACAAGTCTAGCAGTTCCATTCCTGGTTAAAGCACACGCATCTCTCATCTGCCTCCACAGCAGATAGCACCAACCCAGGAAAAAGCACCTGCAGAATCAATCGTGGGACTTTCTTTATGGATGGCAGAAGACCTGGATTAAAACTCAGAAAATCTGAGTTGTGATTCTTCCCTCTCCCCAGTTTCTTACAGAACAGGGCTATGGTCATCTTTAAACATGTTTAATGACAATTATAATGAAGCCATGGCTGGCTTTTGCTCCTTAATTTTACGAGACCTAATCGGTACAAATACATGCACCTCCACAGATTTGTTACCTATGTTCTGCTGTGGCAGAGGTCTACATTTGGCTCCCTGGTTTTCAGACAGCTAGCAGTGGAGAAGCATTCATTCCTTACAGTAGCTGGAATTTCCAGTCCTCATCTCCTTTGCTCCACATCCTTCCCAGAGGTTATAACCACACAGAAGTCTGGCAGATGTACCTGTGCTAGGCTTCATTACACAGCACACAGATGAACCCATTTTATTTATTTATGTGTATGTACACACGTACACATACATATATAATATAATAGACACATAAAGACAGGAAGAGATGTCATTTGACCTGTGGTTGACATTTGCACAATGGGAAAAGAGAAGATGAACAATCTGTTGTGGAAAGACACACTGGCAACTACTCAGTCTTAGAATAGTTGTGGGATACCACAAACTCCACCTGGCCATGCTGTAAATAGGATGAAAGTATACACTATATAAAGGGAAGAAGGCAGACCTCTGTAGGAGGCTTCTTTGCCAAGAGGATGTCAAGCCTTTTCAGGCTCAGAGACAAGTGGATTTGCAAGGCCTGAAGACTGCAGGCAGCAGAGAGACATAGGGCTTTCAAGAGGAAGGGAATATTCATTTTAGATGCTAACAGAGCACTTAGTGATTC
Source organism: Bolborhynchus lineola (assembly GCA_025448015.1). NCBI lineage: Eukaryota > Metazoa > Chordata > Aves > Psittaciformes > Psittacidae > Bolborhynchus > Bolborhynchus lineola. Next base: position 32,625 of record JAOEHX010068799.1, read on the forward strand.
AGAAAGACTGTCTGCCAGTCCCTTAAGGGAAGCTTGAGGACAAATGGATTAGAGTTCAGTGCTGTTGACTTAGTTTCTGCTTCATTGATGAACAGCAGAAGGCTGTCCAAGAAAACAAAATCTACTCTTTCCAGATCTGAAACTGGTAACACCTGACTAGATGCAGGGACCTTTATGTAATTATTTACATTTATGAGGGTCAAAAAGGACAGGTTTCTTCACTTTTGTCCTGGTTTTGCCTGGGATAGTGTTATTTTTCTTCATAGTAGCTAGCAGAGGCTGTGTTTTGCGGAAACTGTTGATAACACAGGGAATGCTTTAGTTATTGCAGAGCAGCCTTTTCTGCTTCTCATATCATCCCACCAGTAAGAAGACTTGGGTTGCACAATAAATTTGGAGGGGATACAGCTGGGACAGCTGACATCATGTTCAGCTGATGTCATGTTCAGCAATAAAAGCAGGCAGAAGAAGGAAGGGCAATGTTGGGAGTTATGACATTTTGCCTTCCCAAGTTACTGTTACTGTCTCCTGTTTTCCTGGAGATGGCTGAATGCCTGCCTGCCGATGGGAAGTGGTGCATGAATTCCTTGGTTTGTGTTGCTTGTGTGCATGGCTTTTGCTTTACTTATTAAACTGTCTTTGTCTCAACTTGGAGTTTCTTTTTACTCTTCCAATTCTCTCCACCATCCCCTGTGAGGGGAGTGAGTGAGCAGCTGCATGTGGCTTCACTGCCAGCTGAGGTTAAACTATGACAACTGTAAATGTACCACCCATCAGCTTCTCCTGAGAAGGAAATCCCATGGCAAATTTTTATATCTGACCTCCAGGCCATAGATGAAGAGTTCCATGAATGGAGACTCCATAAGAGCTAAACCTCCTGAAATTAAAACCAAAACCAGAGGACTTAAACCTGGAAAGTCCTAACACCTAGCCAAGGGGAGTGTTGTATGAACCTACACACCTGTACTTAAATTCTGCCTCCTAGTGAATGGGAAGAGAGAGGCTGCTGAGTAAGACCTGTCAGTCAGATTTTGCCGAAACCAAAGGCTTACCAAGCCAGACTCATAATGGGTGAAAAGCTAGGGGTTGGCAGTTTACTTGCACTTCCAAATAGAAGGCCATTAAGATGCTGATTTTGGCTCGTTAGCATGTTCATTGGCTAAACTAAGTTAAACTTGGTTTGCTTACTTCTCCTTTACCCTGCCTCCTTAGCTTCAATTACTTTTTTCCTGTCTCCTGTGTGCTCAGTCTGATCTCTGGCCCCATCTCTTAACCTAGGCCTTGCTTCTACCCCTTGACCTTTCCAGCAGCTGCATTTGGCTTTTTCTCACTCCAAAACCTGGTATCTGGTTATAATCAGTCTCAACTGTTAGGTCTAAGCTAACTGTCTTAATTTCATGATTAATCAATTGTTTCTTCATAGACACCATCATTCTCATAAGATGAAGGCAAGTGAAATTTTCTATGTCAATCTTACCTGTGCTGCATCTTAGCAGTCACTGTGCCTTTAGTACCAAACTGTGCACATGTGAAAGAAGTTACTTACATTTTCATTTGTATTTAAATCTGATTCAATAAATATTTTAAAATAGCAGTAGGTTAACTCTAAATAAATGGATAGAAAACAGACTACATTCAAAACCAAGCACATTGCTCACCAGAACCTTGACCTTAAGCAACTCTTTTCAGATTTGGTTTGTTCATGCTGTTAGTATCCACCTATGATTATGTTAAGTAAAGTGAAAGCTAAGGATCTATTTCAACATGATATGCTGAAGTACTACATTAAGCCTTAGAGGCCGCTTTTCCTAAATTATTTCCTTCCATGCCCCAGATAAGCTTTAACATGGGTGTCTTTTCCCATTAAGTGCTGTTAAAACCATGGAAGTTGTGCAGCCACTCCTCCTCTCAGCCACATTTGGCTGCTTTTTCACCCCCCACTCCCCCAGTGCTGCCATGACAAGTAAAACTTTATTCTTCCTATTACAAGAGTAAAGGAGGCTCTCATAGCTTCACCTTGGCATTTCTGTTATTTCACATCCCTCTGTAGCACCCTTTCACTTTCCTGCAGTACACAATCTCTATCCCTCCTAGCAACTGACTATCCATAGCCACCACACACACTCCTCAGAGAGCTGAGGAGGATTCTTCTAAAGGTACAACAGTAGAGGGGTCCCCAATCACGTAAAAAGCCAATTAAAGTTAAATGCTTAACTGCCACCTGTACCTTTTAAGAAAAATCTCTTCAGTTTCCCCAGTGATCCATTTTTTTCACATGGGACCAATTTTGCTGTTATTGCTTAGGCAAAATTCCCATTGAAGTCCACAGGGAACTTTGCCTGAATACAAAATGTAGAGCTAAACCCTGCGCTTATTTGCATAGACCACAAATCACAAAGATCATGTCCTGATGCACATGATTTATCCTACATGACAGCTGGTGCAAGTGAGCTATTTTTAACCATGATTTGTTGCAAAATATTTCATGATATTTACCATTCAAAAAAGAGTCAATTGATTCCCTTTTCTTAAACTGGATTAAACTGAAAGATTCTGGCAGCTTTCCAAAGCCATTAATTACTAAATGGTACATTTTCAACAGAAATGTTAAGCTATATGTAGTTCTTCTGGAGCCAGTTAGCTCCTAGCTAAAATCAATTAAAGCTGGTAAAGATACATTTCTAGGGTCAGGTCCCAAATATAGACATCTGCATTTATAGCATAGTGGATGCTGGCAAAATCCTCCAACACAGATGCAGTTGCATGACTAAACTGTGTTTTTACTATTTAGCTCATACAGGGGCAGCAGGTAGGTTTATTATTCCAGCATAAACCCAGTTGTATCAATATGGTTGTACTCACACTATGCTCTGTTTCTGCTATAGTAGCCTCAATTTTCTAGCCCCAAAGCAGCATGCTTTATCCTATGGAGCATAAAGGCAAATCCAGTTTAAGCTTGCTTGTCACTCCCCCTACCCTGCTCTCATTCCTGTTTGTGTGGCCTTGCAGGGAACTGGGTCATGGAAATGATCCAGAACAGAAATAATTTTTGGTGGGAATGAGGGAGAATCCAACAAAAACAAAGAAGAGGGTGTTCTTTTCATCAAAATCACTTCCTTGCACTAGACAATGCAGAGGGCACTTCACAGCGTGAGAATAGTACCCCTGCCAAAGTGGTCAGTGACTTCTACACTGAAAAGTCCTTATGCTACAGACACTATTGGTGTGCTTAAGCTCCTATCTGAATGACTTCAGTGCCCAAGCAGCACACATGCCAAAGCTGTTGCACTGAGACTTGGCCTGCTGAAGCCTGCAGGAGCAATGAAAATCCCTCAGGCAGTTGGAAACTGACAGGCAGTTCTCCCTGCCCTAGAAACTCCACAACTACTCTGGCAAGCACATGCAACTACTCCAGTACTTGAAGGCAGGCAGAGAAGTGTATGCACACGATATGCAAATGTGACCAAGTATGTAAGTTTCAAAGCACTTTACCAGAGTACTTGATGATCTCCAAGCATTTCAAATTGTGTAAGCCAGCACTGCAGCTAGAAAAAAACAGAATCAAGAATGCAGCTCTGCTTTCTTCCCACCCTCAGCTATTCCTCTGGCCCTGTGCTGCACAAATGCCTCTTAGCCGTGTGGCAAAGCAGATTGGGAAACTGATCAAGCTGAGAACTAGCCTGGGATTTTGGCACCACATGGATGTTATTATTTGTGAGAGGACCACCCTGCCTATGCAATCAGTGGGCAGCAGAGACCCAGCACAGCCCAGCAGATGGAAGGCAGGCCAATTGGGTCTCATTCAAGAGCAGCCAATTCTTGCTTTCATCTGAGCTACTCAGACTCAGCTGTGAACAACGACCTCCAGTGAGCCCCACGGCATTTCTGACCTCTGCAAGAAATTGCCAGGTAGCCCACAGAGGGCAAGATCTGTAATAGCAGCCTATGATGAGGTCTAGAGCAAGAGGTGTGGGAATAGCAGTTGAGAAACTTTCTTGAAATCTGAAGTGTGCTATCTGCACTCATTAATATAAATCTGCATTTTGTTTTTTTTCCAGCAGTACAGGTCAGTTAGTCCCATCTAGTCAGGAAATGGGCAAAGAAGGGGAAAGTCAGAGTTGCTCACTTTTACCCTAAAAAGCATCTAGACCACTAAAAGGCACAGAAAATACAGACAGACTAGAAAGACTAGAAGAAGAAATTGTAATTTGTACTTAAGGACTAAAAAATTCCTCTGTTAAATAATGTGGTTGTATGTACATTAAAATAGTATTTAAGAGTAAACTGTGGTTGTTGGCTAAATTCTTTAAGGCATTAACTTTATAAAGAAACTAGAGGATGCTATTTGTTCAGAAAAATATACTTAAGCTTCATAAACAACACAACTATATCCTGTATTTTTCAAATATGCTTGTTTTAATAAAAACCACATGATGTATTTGTTGCTACACACTTCAGGACAGAAGGGCAAATGAAGTTTGGACAAAAAAGCTCTAAGACCTCTAGAGAGAGAATGCACAGCTCAGTGCAGGCAAGGGAAAAAAATGCAAGGAAGGCTACCTCAAGCCAAAGAATAGCTGGCCACAGCAGAAAAGAAGAAAATAAGGGCATGGATGTGTATTTACTTCTTCATTTGCTGTTCTTAATGAAATAAGGATTGTATTGTTAACTCTAGAGTTGAAGAAACAGTGACCTTTGGTGGAAGAGGAAGGCTTCATAGGGGGGATTTTAAGCACTGAGTGAGCCTGCTTACCTTGTCCTGTTCATATCATCCAAAACAGCAAGTCACGCTTAGAGAGGGAGTAACTATTTAAGGTACTGGTTATGCTCTAAGCTTCCTTATGGTCCATAGGAAGCCAGCGTTAGGAAGCCATCAGCCCCTGAGCTCAACCCAAGCATGGAGAGCTGTGGGCAGAAACAATGGAGACTGGCTGTCATGTAGTCAAAGTCACTGCCAGCAGCTTGCCATGGCAACATGTGGCCAGGCTCCCTCAGCCCTCATTAGCTGCTCTTGGCTTAAACCATATGCAATGGTCCAAGGTTAAAAAGCATGAGGGGAAGACCTTATTGACAGGCTGGTGACAAGGCAAGAGGTAACATGGTAGCCTCAGTTCACATCAGCTAACCAGTTCCCCTGGTCATACACCATTTAAGTTTCCATGAGGACGACAGGGAACAAAAGTCAAACTTGTTCCCATCAATTCAGGGACACATTTTAGGTACATGGGTATAGGCAAAAAGAAAGAGCAGTAGCTTCTTTCTTACATTCAGAAAATCCTCATCTCTACAGAGAAGAGTTGACACTTAAAACAACACTAAGTTGTGGTAAACACCTTGACCAATGTGAGCTATTTTTCCCATGCTCAAATATAAAGCAATTAAAAAAAAAAAATCTTGTAATTACTATGGAAACAATTTCCTGCAGGCACTCTCCTAAATAAACTCTCAGGAAAACACGTTTTCCCCACAGCTGTAGCTGGCTAATCATCATATGTCAGTTAACATATTTCTGGCTTTCCCTCCTGCTTACTGTCTTAGAGAAAATATTGTGATCCTTTATATTCTTTCGATATAATAGTCTTTCCTATTAGTGGATGAGCTCAAATTGCCACCACTCAGGAAGAAAGGAATGCAAATGAGGAATACCAATTAACCCCTTTACAATTAAAAATATCTCTATCTATTATAGCACCCATTAGTGATACTCTAGTTAATGGTCTGTCAACATTTCCATTAAACCTTTCCCCCTGCTCCCACACAGAACTAAATCCTAGCTAATCACCTTGAATATACCTCTATGGATTTACACAAAACATATACACAGCTCAAATGAGGCAAAATATAGATTTCTCTGTTATCTGGCACCATTACATTCAGCTAAGTACATGTTTTCTAATTTATCATTCTAATTACACTGTATTCCAAATGTGCTGAAAAATTTTTCAGGCTATTTTTTTTTTCTTAGTGTTACAAATACTTCATGTACCAAAACCCCACAAGTAATTGCAAAGACCTGTCCTGAATATACACTGTGAAATTGTCAAGTAAAGCTTAGTTCACAGCAGATTCCTTTTACCCAATACACTTCACATAATACCACTCTCTTTTTTCATGCTAGACATGAGACAGTGGGTTACATTTGGTGCCATGTACTGTATTACCTAGAAATGACAGGGTGAATTAAGGACAAAACTTCAGCCTTAATAGCTTAAGATCCCCTGGCTTCCTTATGCTCAAACCACATTCTCCACACTACTGTGACTTTCTTTTTTGTATGTCAAATTCATTGCAAATATACCACATTCATATATATTGCATATATTGGTCCTTTCAACTCATAAAATACACTTAAGCATTTTACAGTATGTTCGTCACCAACCATCCTCAGTTAAAGTGATGGCATACCAGACAGAATAACAAGTCTGCAACTGATACCCTATTGCAAAAAGGGAAAGGTGTACAGCATGGAATGACAGAATGGTTAGCGTCAGAAAGGAACACAAGATCATCTAGTTCCAACCCCCTGCCATGGGCAGGGACACCTCCCACTAGACTGAGTTGCTCAAGGTCTCATCCAACCTGGCATTGAACACCGCCAGGAATGAAGCATCCACAACTTCTTTGGGCAACCTGTTCCAGTGCCTCCACCACCCTCACAGTAAAGAACTTCTTCCTTAACTTAATTTCCCCTGTTTAAGTTGAAACCCATTATCCCTTGTCCTATCACTACAGTTCCTGATGAAGAGTCCCTCTCCAGCATCCTTTTAGGTCCCCTTCAGATACTCAAAGGCTGCTCTGAGGTCTCCACTCAGCCTTTTTTTCTCCAGGCAGAATCCTAAACTATAATTTAACCCTTATTATCACCACAAGATTTCTCAGTAAACTTACAATTATATTGTTGGGTATATACATGCACCTGGGCACCATTTTGAACACTAAACTTGCACACAGCAATTCAGCTATGCCAAGTTTTAACCTGGCTTGTTTATAACCCTCAAACAGAGGATCTGTTGCTCTAATGAAAACTAATTAAATACATCTTCTACACAGACTACCCTTCAGAAACAAAACCTGCACTCTGCTTACCAGAGGTGTTTAATACAGTATGACTGGCTTTTGTCTGCAATTACTGTTTCCAAACTCTAGTTAGGCCAACTGAAAATGACTCACATATTACGTATTACAGCTGATAAAAAAAACCCACCACAACTGGTTGGAAAAACTATGCCTTTTATACTTCATCTTTAGTCATGCAAACCAATGCCCCCACACACATAAGTGCTAGAAATACTGTTTTTTGGCAGCCCTGCAAGCAAGTCTTCAGTTTTGGAGACTGGTTAAATTTACAGTACCCTGAATTCATGAGGCTACTCCAGTTCATGAAGTCAGAAACAGACAGAACAGCTTACAAGATTGGGTCTTTTGTACACTGTAATATCAATTTTGCTCAATCTGTATTTAAGACTTCCATTATGTGTGGCATATCTTCAACATTAAAGTGTTTTTCTGTATCATCTGAACTGCACCAAATATGTAATTGCACCCAGGAAATTATAAGCGACAGTGCAATAGAAGTTACAGTTCACTTTTTTCCAATATGAAACTCCTGTAAAACTGAATATCCTCAGTTTCCTGAAAAATAGTTGTGACACCACTGAAGGACAACCAGAGTTACATCTTTGCATAAAACAACTATCTGCCTGTGAACAGCCCTGAAACACCAACTACCTTTTTCCCAGCTGTACCAATAAAGGAAAAAAAAAAAAATAAAACTCATAAATACTCAACATTACACATAATATCAATAATTAATGTTTCAGGGTTAAGTGTGAAAAATACACAGAACAATCTTCTCTGCCTTGAGTTTACACATTAAAGGTCAGTTACTCTTATTTTCTGTAAATATTTCAAAATAAAAAAAAAACAACCAAAAAACTAAGACACAGGCTGGGGAAGGAGGACAGCTGGGCAGGAAAAACAGAAAAGCAAAAAGAAGTGCACAGACCCAACAATAAATTCTGAATAAGATGGAGCCTTTTCTCCCTCTGTTATCAGAGGCATTTTGTGAGTGTGGGATGAGTAAAATGCAGGTGGCTTTAAAAGTGAAAATTTTATGCAACTGCTGTTACATATCAAGCTATGAAGAAACTGCAACACGACCTAATTTATGAGAACAAGTCAAAGGACACAGGTTGGGCAGAGAAGAGATGGAGAGCAGCCCTGAAGAGAAGGACTTAGGGGTGCTGGTCGATGGAAAAATGAACATGAGTCTGCAGTGTGCGCTTGCAGCCCAGAAAGCCAACTGTATTCTGAGCTGCATCAAAAGGAGTGTGACCAACAGGTTGAGGGAGGTGATCCTGCCCCTCTACTCTGCTCTCATGAGACCTCACTTGGAGTATTGTGTGCAGTTCTGGT
>JAOEHX010068799.1:44905-64307 GCA_025448015.1 Bolborhynchus lineola
TCTATCTCCTTTCCCTCTGGATGCCCGGCCCCTCCTGCGGGCCTGCTGGTCCGCGAGACACTGCCACTTCTTTTCTTATAGTATGTGTGGGCCCTTCTCGTAATGCCGCACCGACGGTCGAGGTGGCTCTGGCACTGCTCCTGATTATCTCTTTCTCTACACACCCCCACTCGCGTTTTCTTTATGATCAGGGGCGCAGTAGTAGGGACTGTTTTGGATGGTGGAATAACTAGTGTTTGTGTTTCAAGAATGGGCTGCTATACGACGTTTGGTTGTTCTGGATATAGCAGTATGTTTTTCGTGTCTCCCTCTTCATAGCTGCTAATCTCTCTCTCACACCAGGCATGTCCTGCACATAGGAAGCTTATGTCGGGTTTAGAGGGCTGTGCATTATGGCTCGAAGTATGTGAGCTTGCTCTTTGGTTTGTCACTATGCTAGTAAAAATGCTAGGCAATAATGCTATTTGTTATATTCTGGTATAACATTTTTGGTTTTTTCTTCCAGTTGATCCCTCTGTTTTTGATCATTGGATCTGGAGGCATTGGCGCAGGCCTGTATCTCATGCGTTTGGCAATGTTCAACCCTGATGTCTGGTATGTATAAAATAATTTACAGTGCCCAGTCCACTTGCTGCATATATTAAACTTCAGTGCTTTGGGTTTTGTTTCTGGAGGCCTTGATGTCTTGCTCCAATGTCATTGGCACTAAGTGTGAGCATATTTCCTTGATGTGAAGATTTATTTATTTGTCATATGATACTTAGAGACTGCTAACAAAGGACTGTCTTTTAATGTGTAAATGTACTTGGATGGGTAACACTCCATGGCCTAATAGCCACAATGCACATATGAGTTTTATTTACTTTGAAGGTAGTTTGATTTTTCCTAGTATATTCTCATATCTTATATTTCTTAACAGCTGGGACAAGACAAATAATCCAGAACCTTGGAACAAGCTGTCTCCCAGTGACCAGTACAAGGTAAACATAAAGTCACTGCTTTAGGATGTTTGAGTGTATTGGGAAGTAGCTGAATGAGTGATGTATTTCCTCTGCTGTGCAATGTTTGCTGTCTTTAGAACTCCAAGCAGAGAGAGATGAGTTGAGAACTAAAAATTTTCTAGCTCTGGTTGGTAATGGGGTGACAGAATTCTGTATGGAAGCAGTTGTATATATTACACTGTAAGAAAAAGAGGAATCGTATGTGAGAGGAAGAATATATCAGCTCATGATACTCAGAAATAAACTGCAGGGAGGACAAAAACCATGTAAGTTCTGAACTAAAGCTTTCTAAGCTTTAAACTGTTGGCCTTTACTCATGAGAAGTACAGCAGGAAAATGTCAGTGTTTAACATAAACATTAATTCAGTTCTGCAGTTGATTGTTTGGAAACAAAACAGTGGTCTGTAAGTAACTGGATGCAGTAGCAGTGTTCTTTAAGTAATAGTCAAATTATTTCCATGAACTAATGAGGAAACATGCAGAGATGTGTATAACATTCGGTAGTTTGCAGAAATTATGTTTTTACCAAAGTGCTATCTTTTTAGGTTCTTGTGAAGAATAGTTGAGGATTATCTTTAAGCTATTAAAAAAGTAAACCTTCAGTGTTTCTAAAGCGAGTGTCTGGTCAGTACTGTATCTTACCATTCCATCTGCTGAGATACGCAAAAAAGCCCCAGCTCCAAAATGAAGTATGTTGTGAGTCCCTTAAAGGTCCAGGAGAACATGATACTTTGTTTTCATTGCTGTTTCTGGAATGTTATTGTTACTCAAGTTTCTTATCTAAAAGAGGCAAATTTAACTCAGTGCGCAGCACAAATTCTTTTAAAGAGTGCATGCCTTGTGTAGCATTCCCTTTCTCTGTTAGCATGCAAACACAACCTCAGGGTTTACCATATTTGGGTGTGTATCATTGGGGATTTTTTTCTTCCGAATCTGCGCTGTGGGAAATGGAAAAGCAGATACTCTTAAATAGAGGATGGCCGTTGACTAAAAAACTCTGATATAATAAATTTTAGTGTTTGGTGCAGTTGTTTTTCTTTTGTAAACTTCTCTCAAGTTGACACACTTCCTCAGTCTTCCCAAAACAAAGAGTTGAAGATCTGGTCATTACTGTAGGATTTTCACAGAAAGGTTTAATTTGAGTGTGCTGGAGGCTGTTTTGTTTTCTCTGAGGAAGTAAAAAGAAATACTAAATTTGGTCATAACTAAAAATAATCAAGCTAAGAAATAAATATTTCGTAGTTTTTAAAGAAAAGCTGCAGCATCACATGGTTGATGTCAAGTTGGTCTGGGATGCCAAAATATGCTTTTAGTCTGGAGGCTGTCTTCAGTGACTGTTTGGGCTGTTTTGAATTGCTTATAATGTGATCCGGCTTTATTAATATGAACTGAGAGTGTGAAAAGATCTATCCTTACTTTCCTTCCTCCTTGTCATATCTTACAGTTCTGGATGCAGATACTTAAACCAAGCTTTTGCAGCACTGCTCAAAAATGTTCATTTGTGATCTCATTGTGTACACCATGGTTTGTGTCACTTGACAAGCAAGGTGGTGCTTCAGTATACAGAAACACATAGATTTGGGGCAAAAAGGATAAACTCAGCAGTACTGTAAGAACTTCCTGTGAATGTGCTTTTAATTCTTGGGTTTAAACAAGAGGTATACAGGGTTTTCTCTAGTTGTAGCCACAAACACTGCCTCATTTTAATGCAGAGTTTCTAGTACTGTGTGCAGAATGAAGACAGTATTAAAGTGTTATTGCTCTTCAAAGGTTTTATTTATTTATTATTGTTTACTGTCCAGACTCAAACTGTGATTTCAGCTTTCTGATGTGAGTTCAAATGATGTGTATGGGGTTTTTTTAGTAAATACTATGGAAAATGGATACTCATTTTTTTTTTTTACCCCTCTCTTTCCTAGTTCTACTCAGTTAATGTAGACTACAGTAGACTGAAAAAGGACCGTCCTGACTTCTGAACAGCTCTCTCATCTCCATAAGCTGCACAGAAAGGTCTTCCAAAAGTCATCCGCACAATTGTCATGCTTAATCATCCAGGAAATAATCAAACTTGCCTCATACTGCGATTAATCATGTGTTTGAAAGTTTTTGATGAGGCCTAATAAACAACTGAAACTTGAAGTGTCTGCTCTTTAACTTTGCAAAATGAGAATATCCTCCTATAAACAGTTGGTATGATCAAATAGTAAGCAAAAGCTACTCCTTGTTTTCTCAACAAGAAAGCAGAGTTGTGTTGAAGGGCTTTATGCATAATCTGTTGACTTCAGAGAAGTAATTGCATGTTCGTGCAGTATACCAGTCTGCAAGAATTTGAAAGCATGTATTTGTGTGTGTGTATATTTTTTTAGTTATATCTGAATTTTTCTACTTTAAAAAGTTTTAGTAGCAGAAAAGTCAATGCTAAGAAGTCATTGTCCAGCAGGGAGGCAAAAGATGTTGCCATATGTTGCTGGAGGGAAGGAGGAAAGGGGGGGAAGCCCCAAGCTGTGCAAAAGGTTTAAGTTCTTAAATGTATTTTTCTATTTGGTTGGTTGGTGTTTTTTTTTTTTTTTAAAGTTGCAAGCAGTTTGCTAAGAGGACGATCTTGAATATTGGAAAAAATAAAATCCTAGGAACATATTCAAGATTCCCTGTGGATTTCACCTTTAAGGAAGGGAAGTACACACTAAGCGGAGCAGGGTACAGGATTTGAGAAATTAGATTTTCATGTAAAAACAAAAACACCTTTTGGCAAGGGTGAATTCTCATATTTCAGTGCTTGGCTAGGTCTAGCAGTAGGTTCTTTTTTGTGCATTTCTCTGAGCTTCTGGTATATTCTTGGGTGAGGGATATCATTCTGGACTATCTGACAGTACAGCTGTTCTTGTCTTGGTGCGTTTCAGTCCACTTAAAAGTAGACTCTTGAGAATGAAGATAACCATAGCTGATGGATACATTAACAAACTGGGCAGCAACAGAAGAAGAACTATTCTGTTGTAATTGATAGCAAATTAACAGTATTTGCAGAGACTTCGTATTTATATGGAAAAATCTTGTGTGCAATTGCATGTGGTTTATTTGGTGGGCAGTTCAGATCATCTTCGTTATATACCAAAATGGTAGATTTACCTGAAGTTTTCACTTGTTTGAGAGTCTCTCATGGAGTCTGAAAAAGAAAATGAGTGTTACGATGAGATGATGTTTACAGTGGTGGGTAAAGTCTGTTAGTGTCCCTTGGGACTGTGGTTGCTATCGAGTATTTTGAGAAAGCAGATGATTCTGTTGCAATACTCTTCTGTCCTATTTTAAGTGGTAATGGGCAGTAGTCACTGTACTTGCCTAACTTAAAACTAGTAAACATCATAAAAATTCTGTTTCCTTCTCAGTTTTAAGGCTTGAAATATTCAGTAATTTTAAAAGGTTACATAATTTCCAAAAAGAAACTGGGTCACATGAAGAATGCTGCATATTTTGTGTGACAGCAGCTTGTCCAATAGCATTTTCATACGAACATACTACTGTTTTTTTGGTTCCATGGGACTAATTTCTCAATGCAGTATTTACAGTAAGTCTATATTAAGTTATTCTGTGGGCAGAAATTCAGCAGTTGCCTGTCGTGGTTTAAGCTGAGCTGTAACTCATGCAGTTGGCTTGCTCACTCCCCCCTCTTTTGTCCCCACCACTCCTGGTGGGATGGGGAGGAGAATTGAAAGAATGTAACTCGCACGGGTTGAGGTAAGAACAGTCCAGTAACTGAGGTATAACACAAACCACTACTGCTACCACCAATAATAATAATAGTGGAAACCACAAGGGAAGAGAATGCCCAGCCCAACCGAGCAGTAATTGAACCCTTCTGGGTACCTGCCCCCAGTTTATACCACAGAGATGCTGTGGTATGAAATCCCTCTTTGGTTAGTTTGGGTCAGGTGCCCTGTCTCTGCTTCCTCCTGGCTTTCCCTCCTCCCTGGCAGAGCATGAGACTCAGAAAGTCCTTGGTCAGACTAAACACTTGAGCAGTAACTAAAAACATTGGTGTTGTCAGCGCTGTTCCCAGGCCAAAAGTCAAAAACACAGCACTGCACCAGCTACTAAGAAGGAGAAAAATTACTGCTACTGCTGAACCCGGGGCAGTATCCATCCCTTATTCCATACCATTCATGTCATGCTCAGATCCTACATTTTCAATATACCATCACATACATGTGTATATGTATATCCACACACACACACATGCACACAGAGATCATTCCTTAGTGCATGGACCAGTCCCTCTAAAGCTATTGAGTCCATCTGGTCCATGATGTTGAGCTCCATCTCTTGTAACAGGCTGTGTGCAGTGTTCACACTCTTGAATAATATGGGCAATAGTGTCCGTTGCTATGTCCACCCCTCGATCATGAATCCATCTGTATATTGCATCTGTGCCCTGATGGCCTGAAGTGTCATGGGCAGCCAGGCTGAAAATAATTCACCCTCCCTTCCAACAGTTTCTGCAGCTTGTCATTGAGGACTCCATGCAGCAGCCTTCCATCTTCGACGCTTCCAAAGCACTGGAGGGGCCCAGTGGACTAGACACTCGCCCATACTGTCCCACACACCCTACCACTCATGACTGCCCAGCCTTGGGGAAAATCTTTTGGTCCTTCTACATCATTGTCTAACCCCAGACAAGGCCCAAACCCAACTCTGCTTAACTCTCGGGACAAGATGAAATGATGGTGGGTAAAACACACTCTGTATGCATGCCAACATGCTGATCCCCATCACAATCATCAGGCAGGTCTCAAGGATACCCAATGGCCATTCAAAACCTTCAGAACTCTCAAACGACGCTGCTGTCCTTGTCACTAGGGCTGGTGTAGCTGCTGTGTTTGCCGGCTCTCTCGCTACCAGCTGCTCTTTGTCTGGGTCCAGATCTTCCTCCTCTGCCTCGCTGGGAAGTGCTGCGCGGTCTCCTGCATCCTCCCGGGGCTCGGGCTCACAGCTTTCGGTGAAGGGGCTACAGGGGGACGCTGTCGGCCGCCGCGGGGCTGGGCTCAGCCTTGCGCCTCGGCTCCTCCTCCGCCTCCTCCCACTGCTTGGCAGCCGTCTCCTTCCCCTCCTCGCCCTCCCCGTCCTCCTCCACCGGCAGCCGCTCCCTCCCAGCCTCCTGGTCCCCGGGGCCGCTCTCCTAGGCCGTTTCGGCCGCCGGCGTCTCCCTCGGCTCCCGCAGCCTTACGATGATGGAGGTGAGGATGAGGGCCAGGATGGTGAAGAGCAGCCGGACAGCCAGGTACAAGTCCATCTCGCCCTGCTGCCGGAGCCTGTCCGTATTACAAATCATTACCATAAAGTACAATGAAACAAGAACCTTAGCCCAAGCCCCATATCTGATAAACACTAAGGCAGCAAATACCGGCTGTAAGTAAGGTACGACATGCTGAAACTGTGAGATCAAGATCAACAACTTTGAGAGACAATAAATCAGCATTGTGACGAGTGACTATTAAACCTGTTGCTATCTCAACCCTTCGTGCCCCACTTTGGGTTCCAAAAAGGAACTGTTGTGGTTTAAGCCCAGCAGTTCGCTCACTCACTCCCCCTTCTTTCATCCCCACCACTCCCAGAGGGATGGGGAGAATTGAAAGAATGTAATTCACACAAGTTGAGTTAAGAACAGCCCAGTAACTATGGTGTAACACAAACCACTGCTGCTACCACCAATAATAATAATAATAAGGGAAACAACAAAGGAAGAGAATACAACCGCTCACAACCTGCCAACCAATACCAAGCCTGACCCAGCAGTGAGCCCCCTCTTCTGGGTCCCTGACCCCAGTTTTTACATCCTTGGGCATGACATGCTGTGATATGGAATCCCTCTTTGGTCAGTTTGGGTCCGGTGTCCTGTCTCTGCTTCCTCCCAGCTTCTCCTCCTCCCTGGCAGAGCATGAGACTCAGAAAGTCCTTGGTCAGACTAAACATTACTGAGCAGCAATTGAAAACATCGGTGTTATCAGCGCTGCTCCCAGGCTGAAAGTCAAAAACACAGCACTGCACCAGCTACTAAGAAGGAGAAAAATGACTGCTGCTGCTGAACCCAGGACATAGCTACATTCATACACAGCTCAAACTGTGCATATCCAAGAAAAATACGTAAGAGCTTTCCTCTCCTTCCTTTACCCAACACGTCTCTAAGTTAAAGTGCACTAGCAATCTCAGATAGATACTTCATCTTTAGCAAAAGAGGCTCTGAAGTTCCTCATTTCCATAATTTAAACAAATCTGAGGGCTGTTCTTCAGTTGATTTTTTTTTCTTTTTCATTCCTGTGTCTCATGAATAGGATATGAAATAGTAAAAGATGATGTGAACTCTGCCAGAATAGGCATTATAGAAACAAAGTGGCATTGCTGCTTCTTATGTTTGGCTTCTCATTATTCATGTTTCATGCCTGTTAATTGCCAAGATAGTTGTTCCAATGCTTCATATTTTACGGAGGTTTAATTGCAAATAGCTTCAAGGGAGGAGAAGAAAAGGCAATAAAGACAGACATGGGCTGAGGGCTTTCTGTTTAAACAGTAAATGTTGAAGCTGTACAACTAAAAACAAATTAACGGGGAAGGTGACACAAAGGATTGAAAACAGACTTGACTATTTCCTGATCTCTAGTTGATGCAGGTCAGCATGACAAAGGTTAACACAACCAGTGCAGATTCTGTGTGAGGCTCCCAATTTTTATGGTTCCAAAGATCTCATTCCAAATAATAAGGGATACATGCTTTGAAATAGTCTGACTTTCACATTTAATAAGATAGAGTCACTGAATACATTTCAATCTTCTAAAGTAGAAGGTTTTTACAAATACAAATGAGACCATAAGAGGATTCCTCAACAGTGATCTGAAAAAATGGAGGAATACAGGAATAACCCCCAATCCTCTGCATCTAGATTAAACATGAACAGTGGGAATTAACTGAAAATTACATGATGGACTCATGTAGAAATACTAACAGTCAACTCAGAAAGACCCTTTTTTTCTACCACTGGTTACTACAGTGTACTCAAGTACTACTATTAGCCAGCTAAAAAGCAATACATGGGATGATATACAGACATGGGCATTTGATGTGGAGTTACTACCATACCTGCCCCACAAGTGCAGTAAGCAGTGTAAAGTCACTGGCCCAAATCAACTTGTATGGACCATGATAACATTGACTCATCCAAAGAGCACAGAAATCCTTTCTCTGCTATGGATTTCCCACTAAGCTTCTTCCCTCTGAATGGTAATGTATGATTGAACATATAACATGTTTGACTCCCTTGTAGGCATTGAGGCACACGGAAATCGGCTTGCAAGCATCTTAGTAGGACACATGTCCCTTTGCACTCTTGCATGAAGCAAAGTATTTTCTATCATGTGCTAAATCCTGGGGGCTCCATCTTAAGAGTTTTGTTCCTGACTAGCCTTGATCACCTTGTCTAGGCATCAGAGACCCACCCATTGCCTTAACTGCATATTCCATGAGGAGCGAAATTGTGTGGATTGGAGTATAACTATGTGACTCTCCACTGCTGATTTTGTAAATAACCTCTGGAGGTTCTCCTTCACCTGTACAATAAACCAAAACCTAAGGAGCAACGAGGCAACATCCTAACAGCCACCAATTTCCTGGAGATTTCTCACTCTTCCTGTGCAACAGATTACAGAGGCTTGTAAGAAAGAAAGGCTACCAATAAGAAAGTGAGGGTTTCTGTCTGATGGTTTTGGTCAGGTTTTTTTGTGACTGGCTAGGTAGGAAGAACTGCTCTTCCAGGAGATCTCTTGGGGAAGCAGTCACATCAAAAGGGATAGATTAAAGAATGAGACTACTAGCACAGACACTGTGCTCCAAGTCATGCAGAGTACAAGCACTCATGATGAAGGGCAGTATGATCACTGCTAAAATATGAACTACAAAGATTCCTACAGAAATTAAATCTACTCTGAGTTTGTCTTTCCTTGAGTTTGTCTTTCCTCGAGTTTGTCTCAGATCAGACAGCTGCTTTTATTGGATTCAAGAGAAGCTCTTCAGAACTGCAACTTGCCATCCCAGAAGTATGACCTTAGCTGTGGGGCAGAAAACTTCAGGTAACTGCCTTCACCCAAAGGGCTTCAAATTACTTGGACAAACAAGAGTTACTATTTGGAGTAGTGTTGCTTAGAGGGCACCTAATCTAATTATCTGCAGAACTTCAAGTATGTATAGTAGTTTCCCTAACCTGTAGTAACATCTCTAGCAATAGCTTTTGCTTAGGTTATCTTCTGTTATCCAAGAAGCAGAATCCAGTCTTTTTGATTTTATTTTTATATGTACATGGCTTCTGCAAATGCAGATTTTGAGTAACTTGTGTAGATCAAAATGACCAGTGGCTGAATTAAATCACAGTTATTACAGGATACTAATTTTTGAATACTCCTTAAATATTTTGTGTCTATTCATCTAGAATTGCACTATTAATATTTCAGCTGGACTTAGGTTTTCTGTAAGTGTGATATCTGACCTTGTGCTAGGTGTTTCTGTCACTCAGGTGTCAGACAAAGACTTAAACACTGACCTTCCCATCCATTTCCTGGGCAAGTGGTATTTGTGACTACAGAACACTTCAGAAAATTTCTGCTGGCTACTATTGCTCAGTGAGACAACTACTAGCAGGTTATAAACCAAGAGCTAGAGAAAACTCTTTTTTTGCTGATTTAAAATTAATTTCAAAACAGAACAATTTTTAATAACCTTTTATTTGAAGCATATATTTAAAGCTGTTAGATGGGCCTTTTTCTTAATATTTTCTCAGTTGTGAATCATCCCTTTACTGAAGAACAAGAACCAGATCTTGCATGTCTTCACACAGATTTAGCAATTCTGCAATAAACCTTAATAGTTTTTCACTCTCCCAATCTTCCTTCAGACCCAAAGCAGCATCTGGCATTGCCGTAATATATAACTGCTCTAAAAATATAGTGTTGTAGGCAGTAACTCTGACAGTGAAGACCTGATGGAAGCCACCAGTCCAGCCCCCGCCACATCTCATTTCTGTTCACGCCTCCTTTGCTCTCTGCACCAACAGGAACAAGGTATATAGAGCTGAACCCACTCACAGCCTTCCTTAGATACACAGTGACTTGCCAAAATACTATTTACACTATCTCACATGCCACAAAAGTTCACAGCAGCCTAGAGCAGATGGGCCAAAAGATGAGGATGGCAAGAAAGCCTGAAAGAGACTCTGCAGAGGGACACACAACTGTAACCCATGCCAGTTTGAATTTATACCAGTTTTCTTCCCATATTTTGAATCTCAAGTGCCAACAGTTTGGTACTTTAACTCACTTATTAGTCTCAAGACATGAAGGAGGAATAAGTTTCTGACAGTAGCAAACCAACTCAGAAAACAAGTCCAGGCTAGGATGACACAAAAAATATAGCTTTCAGTTTCATCTCCAAACTGAGACAGGGAGAGGAAAAAAGTAGACAGGTCTAACTGGGACAAACTGTAAACTCTTCAGCTTTCCCACCCACCTTGGAGAAACATTCACCATGCACATTCCCAACAAAGGTCTTCTGAACCAAGACAGTACAAAGGAAATGACAGGCTCTCTTTTGACACCATTCACAATATTGGATATCTAATGAACACATTTTCAAAAATGGCATTTTTGGTGGCAGTAATTGATGCAAACCTCATCTTCAATCACTGCCTACAATGTATGTCCTGACTATTAAAAGAAGAAAGTACAGGAAATAGTAAGAGGAAAATTTTCCACTAAAGCAGGCAGTTGAAAATGCAGTAAGAATACATCAGTTGTCCTTTTATATATCAGATGACAAATGCTAGATACCTGCAGGGAATTCTGCAGATTGCTCCAGGAGTTGGCTGGGCTCATGTATTAAAACTGAGTTTTCACGTCTCCACTGTTTTTCAGTCGTTGTTGGTGTCTGCTTATGTACACACATGCTTTCCTGAACTGCTGCTCATTTTGCATAACATGGTTTCAGGCAATAAGGACACCACTACAGCTTAAGTGTAGTCCATCATACAGATGGATTTTCAGTGGGAGCACAAGTATATGCAACAGCAGTGTTATCAGGAAATGCTGCAACATGATCAAAAAGTTGCTAACAATATCCTTGTCCACATTCACAGCTGCCAGACTGAGATACCAATACAGAAACAGACTCATTTCTTCTGACCAAAATAACCTCCACTACTTCAGGGTGCAATATCTGGCCAAAACCTGACCCTGTATCTTTGATTTGGGGCTAAAACCAACAAGCACTAAAACTTCCTTGACTGCATTTCTGCTCAACTTTGATCTACTAAAACGTATGCAAAACAAGTTCAAAGTTACCAATGCAAAAACAATAGTCTGGCTCACAAAGGCCTACAGCTAAGTGTATTTAAGGCACATATGTATGGCTGAATATTTTATTTTCATTTCAGATGCCAATATTCAGCCATCTGGCTTTCCTTGAGGCATTTCTTTTGTGGCTTTTTTTCCTTTTTTTTTTTTTTTTTCTAAATAGTCATTCTTCAATAACAAGGAATTAAAAATATAAAAGAAGAGAAAACCAAGTTCTTTAGTGTAACCACTGCGGGCTACCAACCACCATTGTTAAACCTACATGAAACATAACATCAAGAAGTTTCTGTTTTGTGCAACAGCTCTTTATTATCTAAAATACCCATTTTCTCTTTATCATCCTAAATGTTAGTCTTAATGGCCATATGGCTGGACATTTATAATTAACAGCTTTTATCTAAATAAATACACTGCTTTGAATTTTTAATAGGTTTGTCCATTAAGAACCTTCAATGAAATGTGAAAAAAGCTCCTTCTAAAATAAGAACAGAGGGATATGAACTTTACAAGGTGCCTGCAGGCAAGACACAGTAGGTTGTATGTGATACTGACCGTTCACACTGAACAAGCACTGCATATCTGCCTGGAAACTTCAGTGTAAAGCCGATAAAATGCTAGATGAATGAAAAGGAGTCCCAGGCAATGTACAAACCACAGACTTACTGCTTGTAGGTGCTGTGGATCTGCTAGCTTGAATTAGCTTTGGAGAGATCTCTACCCAAACATTAGTCTACAGCACAGCACCAAGAGATCTCAGTTTTCATGTGACTTTACAATCTAACCATGTTGATTAAATGTGCTTTCTATTTTTGATATAAGTGTGATAGGCAGAGAAGTGCAGTAATTCATCCAGCCTTTTCCACACTGGCACAGTGTTGTGACCATCTCCAGTGGGGCACTGCACATTAGCACTGCCTGATCCTGGCAGGGGCTCTCAATTTTCCTTCTGTGTATTGCCACCATGTTTTGTGCTGCATTGCAACCAAACTCTTTTTAGATTTCCATATCCACTCATTATTTCTTTTCCTTGTTTATATAAATTGCCATGTTATTTGTCAGGATTCATATCTGTGAATTTAATGGAACTGCACTTCTCAAAATCACCCACACTGTCAACAGCTCTAATTTGTTTATGTCAAATCAGCCTTTTCTCTTTTTTTTTCTTTCTCTTCCCCATTTACCCTTCTGTTTCATACCATTGATATTAGCCTGTCAGCTGCGATTTTATTTATTTGCTTTGGAAGGTTTGCTTCTGTGAAACCCTGATGGCAGAAGAACTGCACAGCTCAAGGGACAAGTAATAAGATAGAAATGCTTTCAAGACCAAGCTGTTACTTCGAATTCAGTCCTGGTCAACAGCAACAGAAGCTCTGGACAGTTTGTGCATTTCCTAGAAAACCAGATATATGGTGGTGGTTTGGGGGTTGTCTTTTTTTTTTTTTTTACCTCTGCAGATTGTTCTTTCTTACCATTTTACTAGCCACCGCCCTAGAAAATGCATAGAAAAAAACACCATAGAAAAATGCATAGGAAGCGCGTAAGTGAAACTGTCAAAACCTAGAGATTTCATGAACTCTTACAAATTCCACCTCTGAAAGAACCTGGAAAGCTTGTTAGGACCAGGTCTCCCATACCAATCTAAGCCCTAGGACTGTACTTCTTCTCTCAAAAAGGTATTATGTGAGAGACAAATAGAAATATTCTTTCAGTAAGTACTTCCATACAGAACTTTGCAAAGAGGTTACTAATAAGATGACAAAGCATGTAAGAAATTTAGTAGGAAGAAATGAAAACCACTGCTTACAAACACGCATAGTACTTGCTTCCCAGTATCATCCCAGGTGTAATACTGTATACAGTGCCTACACTGTGCTAAATGCTGCAGAAACCCAAAGCAAAGAAACAGTCACACCTTACACAGATTGTTTAGGAAGGAGTGAAATTAGCTACAGTGCAGCAAAGCAAAACCAGATGAATACTGTTTTTGTCTAATTTAATGTGAGTTTCAGAAAAAATTTAAGGCTCTAATGGGCCTTTACAAGGGATTGGGGGCAAGGGAAAATCTCCAGTATTTTGCTTAGTTGGATGCCTGGTTTATAAAAGACTGAATTATTGACCCAGAAGGTTGTGCAGTGCACAATATTTCCAAGGAATAAAAATATCTAACTCAGCAAAGCTTGTGAAGGGCCTTAGTACATAGCACCTCCTTTTACTCCATGGAGGAGCAGAAGCTGCATCATTCTTCTCAGGCACTTCCTATTCTCTCACATGGCCCTCCCCAGTTCCATCGCCATCCTGTACAAAATCATGCTAACAGCCCTGTGCAACAAAGGATGCAAGCATCCAGGCTCTGCAGACAGACAAAAACCTGCTCTTTCTGTGCTCCACCCAGTTTTGTGCTGCACCAATGTAATCAAGCAGCAAGCTACTTCTGTCAGGGCTCTCAGGCGGCAGCCTGGCACACCAGCTCATTTGCTGGCAACCTGCTTTTTAGACCTTCAACAATAGTTATAGCATTTTGAATGCTCAACACATCATCTCTTGCTCTTGCAGTGCTTCTGATTTCCATTTCATTTTGGGTACTGATTTTTTCCAGTTGTGGCAAGACTTACATGCTGGTAAAGCCTTAACTAAAATTATTACTGGAAATTATTTCTGGATATTATGGCAGAAATCTGTTTAGAAATAGAACAGAAATCCTGTATGTCAGTTATCACGCTGAAATCAGCAAACTCTTATTTCTGTTAAAACACTTCCTAGAATTTTTTTTTTTTCTGTAACTTTTCTCCTAATAAATAAATCTTATATTTCACAGCAACAATATAAATGCAACTACTGTGGCATCAGTAGCAAAAAAAAGATGCTAATTTATTTATTTGTCTGAGCTTAAAAAAAACAAACCCCAAAACCACAAACCAAAGAAAAGCATATCAACAATTCCTTGGGCTAAATTAAACTCTCCAGATTTTAGCATTTAAGTAAGGGAGGAAGGAACTTTGGGATCCTGGTACATCTGAAGTCAGTGTGTGTACTTTCCAGATTTTAACAGGACAGGATTTATTCTGTTCATATTTGCTGAGTTGAGGAAAAAAAAACCCAAAACTATAACAACAACAAACATGTAGGAACAAATCTTCTTGCTCATTCAAACAACATGCCTTCAGCTGCACATAAGCATAACATGCACTAACTTTACAAACACTTTGAAACTAATTTAAGCTCTGAATGAGAAATATTCCAAGTGCCTCAACAGAGAGTCACAATCATCATTATTCTCCTTGCAGCATGCTGAGATGGGACTGATCCCATCTGCTCAGTCAATGAAGCCAGAAATCAAAGTTGAGATAATGCAAAATCTGGACTGTTTTCTTTCTGCTTTTGTCAAAGAGATCTACTCTTAGAGATAAATCCCAGGGCAGTTCTTAATCTTGACATCTACTTCAATAAAGCTATAGCTAAGATTTAATGACCTGCACCAACAATTTAGCTAAACATTGAGATCCCTTTAAAAGATTCCATATGCTGCAGGAGTCACAAAAAAATAAGTCTAGAAAAGCCATATCATTCATTGCCCTACTCCAGGTCAAGAGAGGGATACATAATCCAACTCACACAGGTGCTTTTAACATATCATTACAGGCTTCCAAATGATGGAGAACAAACCATCTCCTTGTGAAGCCTACTCCAGATTGAAAATACAACTAACAGCTTCTTACTCCACTGACAGTGGGAGACACAGAATAACAGAGGTCATCTTTCTGTTCAAAACAAGCTTTCACATGCTATAAATTAATCACCTCAACTTCTCCTCATAGCTTGTGTTATCCGAAAGAGAATAACAATGAAACAGAGAGGTGGAGTTTTTCTGTGTATCTTTCTCAAAACACCCCTCCCAAAAGAGAAATAACTTCCAGGACTGCAATAATGTCTTGCATATGATCATCCTATTCAATCACCCACAAGCAATTTGTTTGCCTTTTTCAAGAGGCGGCATGGTACTGAAGCTTTATGTTCAGCTTGTGGTCTGCTAATGAGTATTTTTGGTAGCACCAATTTTCCTTCATTCTGTATTTTATCATTAATCTGCCTTTTTCTTCCTATATGCAACATCACCTGGGTGAACTTGGGTGAATCTAGCAGATGTGTCACTATTGCCCACTGTTTTCCTTTTAATGTTGTGTAGGAAATGACCATTCGTATAAATAGATCTTTTATACAAATAGCCCACTTTATACCAGAAGTCAATGGTCCAGACAACCAAGTAAACAACAATAATAGCTGTTGCCACAATAGCTTTACTACTAATTTCTAATTTCTAGCCTCAGTAATGACTTTTCCTTCATTATTACTATTCGATTGATATTAAGCATTAATTAGTCTCAGTTTTTTACCAACAGAACCTTAAGCATCAGGGACACATAAAATAATAAGGCCAGAACTTTATATCCAGAATATAAGCCATATTCTTGGATAATCACAGAAAAGAAATACTGCATTTATTTTCTATTACTTCTAGCCTTCAGAAGGGAGCAACTCTGAATATATACTGTTTGAATCAAGAAGCCTCAAACATAAAAAAGGCTTTGCTTTTTCCATTCATTGAGAAGCAGAACCATTGTAAAAGGTCAAGAGAACAAACTTGGCTCATTCACACTACCTAGTCACTTGATGCCGCTGCTGTGGAGGCCAGAAGACCACGGACTACAGTGGGGTGAAAGTACCATAGAAGGGATGCGAGCTCAAACCTTACACTGAAAACCTTCCCCTTTCAACTTGGTTACGAGAGGTCTTTCAAGATAGAAAATCAAGTGACAGGTTTAACCAAGAAAAGGCTCATGACCCCACCTGGCTGGTGCACAACATCAGCTTCTTTTGACCAAAGTCACAAAGCAGTGCAGCTTTCTCCTCCTCCTCCTTTCCCTCCCCAAGTACAGAAATATATGTCACTCTCCTGGAGTCACATTTAGGTCTCAAGCAAACTAAACCTGACTGCTGACACAGGTGTTGAAATTTGGAAGATTCATGGAGTCTTTTTAAAAAAGGACACTGGGAGGGATCTCAAGTGTATTCAAATCAGGGAATGTGATTTAGACATATATGAACAGAATAGGAAAGGATGTATTTTACACTTCACTGTAGCTACTGAGTTATACATCCCCACAGCATCATTACAGATTTGGAGAAGACCCAGTCTATTACATTTCTGATTATATTGTTAGCTTACGTAGAGTCAAATAGGACCATAAAACAGGACGATCTGGCTCCTCACTGCAGAAAGGACACAGCAGAGGTCCAAATATTTGCTTTGCTGCCTGTAAGATGGCACTTCAATGAACAACTGAAAGTATGTAGCACAGTTGGCCACGGACATTTGCGTCCAATAGCCCATGCTGGTTATATACCCCTTTATCTGTAGCAAAGGCTGTTTCTGAACTTTGGGGCAGGGAGCAGGATTATTTTACAAGAACATACTCACAACACCTCTGTTCCTTTATATTCTCACAAGCACCATGAGAACAGCAGCCTGGTTATCTGGTTCACAGAGCCTTGTTGCCGTGTGAACTTTTATATCTAGATCTATGTTCTCTATGTTCACACTATAGATTTAAACATCCCTCACAATTATCCCAAGACCTTTGCCAGTTTGTGGGGTAGGCAAACTGAGTGGAAGGAGGGTATTTCAGATAACCTAGCAATCAAAAAAAAATCGGGTAGAACAGTACTCGAGTAAAGTAAAAAAAGTTGCAAACAACAACTAGTTGTATACTTTGTAGTGCTATTTTTCAGTGGCTTCATTTAACAGGCAAAACACTCACCTGAAAAATCTAAGAGTTACATCTTGGTCCCAGCTGAGATCACTGCCTTCACTTACCAAATGTATGCAGTATATTCCATTAGGCAATTGCATGCCTATCAGTGTATAATCTGGGCTAATACTTGGCCCCTTGAAAACATTGTATCTGATAACAACGATAAGAATTGATTAAATTGCCTGAGATAAGAGTATCTGCTCCATCAAGTTATCTAGTTATGCTAACACCATGTGGCAGCAGTTATGAAGCAGATGAATTGGTGAAGATTTCTACAGGAATGTTGAGGATATAGTGGCAATCTCATTTGGACTCCTGAGATTAACACGCTTTTTTCTCCTGCTGCAAAGCACATAAGTAGAAATACATTAAAGCTAATGATTTCTAGCTTCTCTTTTTATTTAAAGCTTGCTTAATTAAGGCATTTATATTTCTGCAAATTACTGCAAAGTGACTGTCCTAGAGGTTACTCTGAACCTTACAGATGAAAGAATTTACATGAACTTCTCTCAGCAGCTTTTTTCCAAGTTCATTTGGTTTTAAAATCTTTTTAAATTGCTTTGATTAGTATTGCCAAATGGAACTTCTTTAGTTAGTCAGAACAGGAAAATATTTGACTATCTCACCATGCATCTGTTCCTTAAAGCTGATTAGCTCATATTTCATAACAGCTCTAAGCATTCCATTATCACCAGTGACTCCCAAATAACCACTTTGGACACTTACAATGAAGCAAAATTTACTTTAAAGCAAACAATTGCAAATGCAGCATGATTCTGATTTCCTAATGCCATTTTAAGTATTATTGCCTATTAGGAACAGCAGCACAGCTGAAGCGGTTAATAGAAACGAGCACAAGTCACAGTTTTAATTGTAGCCTTAAAGCCATATTCATTAGAAATGAACATATTCCCTTCACACTGCAAGTAGGATGCCTGCATGTGTGATTTCAAAAATGATACACATCTATGCTATGCAGAATATGACTGCTATCTTCCCACACCTACCTGATATTTCTGATGAGGACAAAAATGCTTCCCCGCTAAATTTACCAGCTGTGTAATGCAAAACAGTGCACATCTAACAAAAATCCAAACAAACAAACAAAATGAAAACCTAACAATAACAAAAAGACCAAAACAAAAAAACACACTGATATTACTTTAAACAGGGCTTTTGAACAAGATGTAATTTAAAGTAACATACACAGGTAAGTAGAAATGTACTGACTTGCTACTCTTGCTATATCTGTTCCATTGTAAGAAACTGTATATTTCCAATGCCAGATTTAAGAAAATTATACCTGCTAAGCAAACTCAGCACTATAACTTGGAAACACAAAAAGACATTACACAATTCTATTTCCTGTGCTTTTAGAGGTTAACTAGTGCACAAGGGTCTCTTACATCTCTGGAGGAAAACCAGTGCTTATAGAACTCACACCACCACCCTGTTTCCTATCAGTTCATGCAGCCTTCAATGGTACAACATCTTGTGTGTTTCCTCATAAGACCCAAAGCAGAGTTCTGGAACTACAGCTGGTAACAAACTGGTTAAGCGGAAAGCAAAAAAAAAAACAGGGAAGATTTTATGAGCTTGAAAAAGTTCCAGTAAAAGATCAGAGTAAATGAAGTGGGAAATGAATATTTGGCTGTTCTGAAACTAAATATGTCGTCCACGACATCTGTCTAAAAACGAAAAAGTTCAAAATGCAGATCTGGAATGCAGCACTTTTCACTGTGAGCTGCTAGGTGCCTATTAGCAATTTCCAACTTTCCAGTCATCAGACTTTAGGGAGGATAACTCACAATGGATGAAGGAAAAAACAACAGACTGGCAAGCTCTTCAAAAAAGAAGAGATGAAAACATTGAGGATGCCCACTCACAAGCAGAGGGAAAGAATGAAAGCAGCACAGGGCAAAGATTCATTCCACCCCTCCAGGCTTTAAAAAGCCAGGAAGAAACTCCAGTGACCAAGGGATTCCCCAGCTTCATTTCACTGTTTATCTGCCGGTTGGAAAAACGTAAGTGTGTAACTACAAAGGTCAAGTACTTGACCTACAGAAAACATGTACATTGCATGTGTTAATGATGTTATATTCCTGAATTCCTGAAACTTGTTTAAAAGGAAGTATTATATAAACGAAGAAAAAACAAACGATACAAGGCATTTTTATAAATATATAGAATCATTTAGGTTGGAAAAGAT